>BLKR01005819.1:0-71616 GCA_011170035.1 Teleogryllus occipitalis
CCCGCTCCGTCGCGCCCCGCGTCGTCGCACCCCGCTCCGTCGCGCCCCGCCCTGTCGCGCCCCGCTCCGTCGCGTCGTCGCGCCCCGTTCCTTCGCGCCCCGCTCCGTCGCGCCCCGCTTCGTCCCTCACCCCTCCGACTCGCACACTAAGAGAGGTGGCTCAGTGCATCAACTGAAATCTCTGTAGTACCTCTGACCGGGAAGTCCTAGGTTCGAGTTCCGACGGCGGCAGGATTTTCGACACTACCTTAGATAGGTCGAATTCAGTCGCTGTTTGGAAGAGAATTCTAGCGGCCAGCTACTCTGATCGGTAGTTTTTCGTGGTTTCTCCGATCAACACCAGCAGAATTCTGTAGCAGTATCCTAACAAACGGGCCATAGACCGCGTGCGATCTTGCCTTTCTCTTCCTTGTCCTATCCTCACCCCCTACACACCCTTACACTAACATGCACTACACTACCACACATGCGGGAGTCCGGTCGGGAACTCAGAGCTTGTTCTGGCTGGGACGGTGTCCCGCTGGAGGGAGATACCTGATCAGGGACAACCCCGCTAGTCGACGGTAGGTCGGCGCCGGATCTCGCCATCCAGTGGAAGGTCACGCCACCTCCCGATGAAAAAAAGCAGGCACTAACCTCAGTACTTGACGCGCGCGGAATCACCGACAATGCATCAACCATCCGACCCGCACCGCACCGAGCAACTCATCAACTTGCTGCCCTGAACCGTCCGCTCCCCTCCCTGCCCCCCGCCCCCCTCCGTTGCTCCCACCTCGCGCCGTCCCGCTCCAATCCCTCTCTGTCTAGCACCACGCCCGCTCCCTGCCTCGCCGACGGTTCGCTCGCCGACCTGCCCCGCCCCCGTCATACTTCCCCTTGGCCCTCGCTCCGTCACACACCTCCTCCGTCGCTCTTCGCTCGCCGCTCCGTCGCCCGAACTTCGCCCCGGCGAGTCTCCCGACCGCGTGCGGCCACGCCCACGCCATTCCGCGAGCAATTGCTCGGCCGAATCGCAGCCTCCCCCTGCGCCAACGGTTCGACGCCGCCCTCTGCGCAAAAACGGACGGTTGCGGTGCAGAGCGCGGCGATGCGAGGGGGCGTGGCGGCGGGAAGGTTTTTGCGGGCAAGGGCGAGCGGAGGAAGCGGAGTTTACCACCGTCACGTGCCTCCGCGGTCAGCCACGTACGCCCACGTGCGCCCACGTGCATGTACGCGCCCCCGCGCTTCCCCGCCGCCATCGCCCATCGCCCATCGCCCTTCGCCCATGCCGGCCTCCGGAGCACGGCCGACAGACCAGCAGGCCCGTGTGAGGGAATCGACTCACTACTGAGAAAGCGCGGAGAACGATTATTTCGTGGCGCTGGTGGTAAACTAAATTCTCTAATAACACCCCGTAGAACGAAAGAAAACAGGCGCAGATAGTGAAGCTCCGTCGCTATGCTTATACTATAACTTTCGGTGGCGCTTTGTAAGGTAACATATTCAGTCTGTTCTTTGAATTTAATTAACGAAGGTTTGTTTTAAGAACCCAATATCCGAATTATTTCATGAGCTAGTGTATCAGATCTAACAAAGCAAATAAACTTGTACATTAATAGCTTGGATTGCTGCCTTCTTTTACTACGACATCGTACTTTCTATAACATAATAATAATCAAATCATCAGCCACGTGAAAGTAAAAAAAATCGTAAATTACGTGCCATAGATCGGTGGAGAATGGATAAAGAATCGACACTTTCTCATCCGATTTGTAATAAACACGTCGGTAGAAACAGGAAAATCAGTTACAACACGTCAACAAAACGTTATGAGTATACCCAAACACGCACGCTTTCGGCAGTGCGGCTAGGATTAGGTCCCGCAAATACAAACGTGCCTTAAGTATAATTTACAAGATACACCTACAAGGAAACGCATATGAAAAAATTATTAAACTGGCGCTATTCAATGTAAATTACGCGTCTATTTGTTAAATTTACTCCAGTGTTTGGAAGCGAGTGCCCGAAATAATCTACATGATGATGACAATTATACCTCACAATACAAATCGTGGCCACATTAATGTATAGCGACAAATAAATTCGTGGCCACATTACTGACTTCGTCGATTTATTATCAATCAAATGGGCAGCTTTCGATGATCTATAATCGGATCTGCCGTGAGAAAGTCGTTAATGCATTATTTTAACACTACCGATCCAACCAAGCCATTCAATGTTCTCATTCAAAATTTGATTAATAATAAAAACACGGGTGAAGACCATTACAACTATGCTTATTGAACGTCATAATACAAACGCTTATAATGACAAAAAACTCATTTATTCAACGTCAAATAAGCACCAAATTTATATCAAAACCAACATATTTTGAGAAATGAAACTCACATAACACCTCGAAAAATTTAAACGCACTTTATTACGCACTTACATGTCCCGAACTTCACGATGAAAATGCAGTAGAACACTCCCAACTAAACACATTTCCGGAAATGACACTTGCACAACGCACCGCACAATTCGAGCACTTGCACCTATCTACTATTATATACGGAATAAAGTCGGAATCTGACTTATTCAATATTGGATGTACCTAACAAAGCAAACAAAAAATCTCGCACATTTCTAGAAACGACAAAACGGCAAACTTGCAAAAGCCAAGCGCAAAATTCCACCGCAGCACATATGTAGCCTACTTACACCTGAGTTATCTGCCCAAGAACGCGCGTCCCAGCTCCATGGTCTCTTCGGAGGCCACGACGGAGACTCATCAGAATCATCGTCGGAGTCATCCGACTTGTCGCGAGATGTCCCCGGCCTGTCGTGGGGTTTCTCCGGACGTCGCTTCATGGCGCCAAGCCCTCGCAAACGCAAAAGTGCACTCCGAGCGAAGACACTGGCACGAGTAAAAGCCGCGGGCGCGCACGGTGCAAAATGCAAAGACTCACCAATAGCAACGCTGCCCGTCGTGACGTACGCGACTCGCGACAAACGTCAAACGACCGAGAACGAATCCGGCAATTCAATGGACGAAAATGAATTAAACTGTTCCTTTTAGCACTTTAGCAGGATACAGAAAATATTAAGAAAATATTTATTAAAAATAGAATAAAAATTCATATTAACTAAACAAAATATCTGTATTTTTCGTAAATGTGAACGACTGACAGATACGTTCATTGACCACAGAGAAGATACATTATATTTCAAATGCATTATCTACGGAGAATATAAATATTTTACCCAGTAAAATTATTTTAAATATAAATAATGTATTTTCAAGACAATTAAAACTTTTATTTGGATATCTTACAGCATGAGATATTTAGATATTTTACAAATATTTTCCAAATGCTATAATCTTTTCAATACCCAAAGAGTTTACACATTTCTAATCAATAAAATGTGTATGTGAATACGTGATATAGCACGAATTATCAACATAAATAATAACAAGACGAATATTTTAATTTTTTTGCAGAATTGAACTAATCCCCTACTTTCTCAGCAAAACGACCGTTTTCAGAGCAAATTCAACACCAAAGAGTTTTCAGCAGCAAAGGGTTTCGCCGAGGCGGCCCAAGCGGGCGCCGGCCGCCCGACCCCGCGACGTCGCGGCGCGTCGCGTCGGGGAGGGGGGGGGCGCCCGTAACGCGATCACACCCGGCCCGACGCTGGTCTGTGCCACAAACCGATAAGCCGTTGGCACCGTGCAAAATTCCGGGTGATTCACCACTGGCATTCCGTTCTCTCTGACACGCTAATTCAGCACAGAAATGTTCCCACGGGAAAGAAAGTGACATGGGCGCTCAACTGTGTTGAGTAGACTTTAAAGCTGTATATAAGAGAATAGAGAGAACCGCAACACCCTTTTTTACTTAAAATATATAATACAATACTTACAACTTACTTTGATATACTAATGTTGACTATTTTAAAACGCGAAGACAACAATTGAACACTAGAACATGGTGAAATAGAAAATCCTAAAACATTACAGTAAAACTGTTTGAAAACGATCTCTTTTGTTGTTTAAAAGGATGCTTACCCTTAGCCCGGATTCGAACTCACAACCCCAGGGTTGAGTTATCAACGCAGCCTCACCCTAAAAGTGTAAACTAGTCGTATGTGGATTTACTTTAATATATTGTTGATATCGACATCCGATGATTGATATAACGATTCCTACGTCGTGTTTATTAATTTTGAAATGTATCAATTCATTTTATTACTGATTTATTTCTCAATACGAATTACTGTTAAATACAAGCACCTTCATATTTGTACCAGATAATCGGTCTGTTTTCGTAAGTAGGCTATTCATGTTTTCGTAATCTATTCATCATTCAAATGAAATAGAAGATGTTTAAAGGCAATGTCAACCTGCATTACAATTTCAATTACTGGTGCTAAAGAATGGCACAGACTTTCTCGTAATAAAGTTTTCTAATTTCCTTGGTATGGGCTAGCTTCACGGTCTTGCCCCATCCTCTTGCCAGCTGCCTTCTATCGCTGTCCTAGCTACATTTTAAAATTTTTTTCTTAGCTTTTCGGTTTCCTACTGATGATTTCGAAATATTACTTTTAAAATATTAAAGAAGAGTAAAATATCGTCCAAACAGACAGTCAGACGGACAGAGAGACGAACAGAGAGATAAACAGACACAGACGGACAGACAGACACAGACAGACAGACGTTTTGAAAACTACACTTTTCCGTATCAGAGGACCCCAAAACGTCTCTTTTCTTTGAAATCTCGAAATCGACTTTCCGCAGCATTACATAATTTTCTCTACTACTACATTTGTACGTACGTATACGAAAAAGTAATGTTAATATTCCTAGACATGCAATTAATGTGAAGGCAGGCAAACCAGCTGCCCCGGACGAAGCTGTAAGACTAGCCCCCCACCCCCACCCCCTCCAATTCAGCTGTGACTGCGCGTTTCTTTCCAGGAAGGCAGCGACGGAGGGTGGGTAGGGTGAATGCTTACTCGACTTGGCCCAGACGTGGGCAGAAATAGCGAAGTGCCTGGCCCTGGGACCAGCGGGGTCAGCGGAGTCGCCTACTCCCCGCCGCATTCTCAGCAGAGCAGCGGGGAAACTGTAGTCGCGGGAATGCACTACACAATGCTTTGTAATGCAGCAAACATTGTCACCTTCGTGAAATGGTACATACAGCGAATAACTACTGCAGAAGTATCGCCAAATGTGGTTCTTAGAAATCAGCTTGCACCTTGAGCACCTTCTGCATCAATCGATGAATAAGCACTGGCGTCGTGTATCAAACGGGAAGTGATGATAATAATAATAATAATGATAATAATAAAAAATACTGATTATAATAATAATATTAATAACAATAATGATAATAATAATTAGTCAGGAGAATATGAGTAAAATAATAACGCATATTACAAATACCATCCTTCTAGGCTTGGAAAATTAATGGAAGCTATACTGGAACAGAAGGATTATTACAGGCACCAGTTTTGAACAATAGCCTCGATATAATAGTTCTAAACAAGGTCAAGAAAACAGCCATGATCATATTTTTTACCAGCGGTCAACAATAACAATCCAGATTCTCTCTAAAACTTGAAAATTCAGAAATATGTACTGATGTAGCAAAAGCTTCGCCATCAACGGAGACATCAGAATATCGGCATACAACCGTTCATCAACCATTTTCATGCATACAGCAAATACAAAAAAAAAACAGTAATAATAGACAGCTGTCGAATAGAGAGAATTCCTGGGATTTAGTGCTGGTTGGGACACGATTGACTGAAATATCTAGAGAGCAACAGGCGTTCGTGTCTTGTCTCTACGAGGTCGACCGAGCTTAGACCAGCATGGTCGAGTGAATATTCTGCACATAGTGCAGAGATTGATAAATTCGAATAATAATAATAATAATAATAATAATAGTAATAATTTGAGTAATAATAAGAATAATAATTAGAGTAATAATAAGAATAATAATTAGAGTAATAATAAGAATAATAATTTGAGTAATAATAAGAATAATAATTAGAGTAATACTAATAGTAATACGAAGAAGGAGAAGAGGAGGAGGAAGAGCAGGAACACAGAGTGACTGTAGGTGCAGGAAGACAAGTGCTGTGACGGAGCGAGCGCAGCGTGGCGTGGCGCGAGGGTGTCTGGCTGGGGGCGTGGTGCGGCGGGGCGGGGCCGGGGCCGGCTGTGCACGCGTGCGCCCAGACGCCCAGGAAGCCACCGTTTAATCGCCGGGGAGCGGGGAGCGGCGGCGCCGCGGGCCGGCCGGCTGCCTCCCTGGCTTGCCGTGCCCCCGGACGGGAGACGAGCCCGCACGCACGTGCACACACACGCACGCGCACACGCGCACGCACGCGTCACCACACATAGCGACGCAGCGCGACAGGGGCGAGACGCTCGCGGCGACAGGTCGGGCGGTCCAGAGCCTTCCAGAAGAATCTTCGAAGCTACGCTCCACGGAAGCTCTTCGTCGAGTCATGGGCGAGAAAAGGGTAATGGACGGAGCTAAAATGCTCGCTTGTTTAAGGCGGTGGGAGCTAACTTGAGATGTCTTAAACCCAAATGCTGTTGCCTTCACGATCTAACCAGGATATTCTAATCTCGGCTTTTCGTTTGATTGCACTGTAGTTGGTGAATCTATCACTCTGTTGACAGATTCTTCCAACAGTGAAAAAGAATCTTGCAATGAACTGCAACGCGCGTGCCGCTGCGACCTACAGCTTACTCTACACTCTACGACTGTTTTATCGGATTAACACAAACGTCAGTGGCCACACCATCACGGGCAGAAGTGTTACGAACGAAACGCGCCGGCTCGTGATTTTCATTATGATACGTGTTCATCATGATTGTATGCTGAACGTCTGTGTGCAAACCTTTTAACGACACAGTTTTGTTAAACCTGTGAAAGTGCTTCTCTTAACCATGTAATGCGTTAAACACTGCCGGATAAAACTGGGCGAGTGTGGGCATACTCGGTTAAACGCGAAACGCACAAATACGTACAGTTAAAACCGTCACGTTTCCGCCCCTTATTCGAGAGCTAGGTAGTAACTCTAAAGAACTTTAGACATTTCTTCCAATGGGTACGTGTTATTTCTTCGCGATATGTTCATGGCATAGCGTGACAAAGTCAAATGAGTAGACAGCTGTAGGATGGCAGAAATTTTCTATTCTCCTCATAGGTAGCCTATAGTAGGACCATGAACGCCACATAAATGTGTCGGCGGAATAACTCAAACATGACTACTTTTTTTAATTTAACATTTCTCTTCAAGCACTCAAATACAATGAGAAAACTAAAACGCTGTAGACGGGAAAGATAGTATATATCAACACCAGCGATTCAAATGATGTGCTTTATGTCTATAACTAGGTTCCTCACTTCGTTTCCTGTCTTCCTGGGGCGGCTTCACTACAAATCCGTACGTAGCATTTTCTTAGACAAAACTGAACATGGAAAGTGCCCTCACCTACGATTCACCTTGCTTGTTCCGCGCAATAACTTCTACCTTCCCCTCAGAAACAAGCACAACGTAATTGAAGATTCGATGAGCATCCAGAAATACGTTTCCCCAGGTCTTCAATAAAAATGGAAACAATTTCATTAGAACATTTCATGGCCATAAGGTCGGCCAAAAGATCTCCCGCATCTGGGAGGTGCTTGACTATCCACCCTACTGTAGAGATCTCGCTCCCCAGCGATTTCCAAATGTTATTACATTTCAAAAAATTCCTGTCCGGTCAGCTCGTATCACAGCGACGCTCGAAAGAATTTCAGGTGGCTGTCACACTGGTATCTATTCCAGGCGGCAGACTTCTGCGACACAAGGATTCAAATACTGATCCCACGGTATGACACGTCTCGATTCTGGTGGTGATTGAATGGGAAAATAGTGCAACACATGCTGTATCTGCTACCACATTTTTTTTCGCGAAGTTGTTTTCACTTTTTTTTTGCCAGGGAAACTTTCGGATGCGTCTCGTATATAGGAATATGTATGCAGATTCTGTTAATCTTTTCCTCGCATTTCTCTTGAGCGGTGGGCAGTGCCTGCCTGGTCTCTCGCGCTTCGCCATCGGTCGCGACGCATCGGCGGCATCGGCCGCGCGGCCGGACAGGTGCACACAGGAGACGGCGGCCGATAACCAACGGCGACCGCAACCGCCAGCGATGCTATCTGCCAAGCACCTCCCCATCACTCTCGCTTAATTGACAGCTCGCCCGTCCCTCGGCCGCTGCCCCTCAGGAAGCCCGCGCGCTGCCAAAAACATTTGAAAATTGGTCTGCCTCCTCTTTTGTTTTTATTCCCGTTTTTTCTCCGCTCTCCAGCATCCCGCCTCGACGCCGCTGCCGCCCCGTCCGATTCTCTTCCTCCAATTTACAAAAGCGCAACGTCGATAAATTTCGGGCACAGCGAGGCAGGGGTGATCGCGGCTGCAAGCGAGCCGAGAAGCCATTGCGGGTGCGGGATGCGGGGAGTGAAGGAGCGCGCGGGATGGGAGCAGTCAGGATGCCTAATCTTCGCTTGCCTATGCAAGCCCAATTTGGATAACAGCAGCTCACAGGCACAGAATTGATTGATTGTTAGTGATACCGGGCGCGTCAACTACTGAGGTCATTAGTCCAGTAAGTGTAGTGCATATTCTTTCATCGAGAGTCGGCGGTGATCTGTCGCTGGATGGCGAGATTCGGCGCCGACGTACCGACGACTAGCGGGGTTTTCCCTAGTCAGGTATCTCCCGTCAGCCGGGCAATGCCCCAGCCGGGGCAAGCTCGAAGCCCCCAACCGGTCTCCCGGTATGTGTGATAGTGTAGTGCATGTTAGTGTAAGTGTGTGTATAATGGGGAAGGATGAGACAAGAAAGAGGAGGGCAAGATCGCGCGCCGTCTGTAGTCCGTTTGTTCGGGGTACCGCTCCGGCATTCGCCTGGTGTTGATCGGAGAAACCACGGAAAACTACCAATGGGAGCAGTCGGCCGCTAGAATTCTCCTCCAGACAGCGATTGAATTCGACATAGCTGACAAGCTAGTGTCGAAAAACCTGCCGCCCTCGGGACTCGAACCTAAGACCTCCAAGTCAGAGGCACTGCAGTGACATGAGTTGAGGAAACTGAGCCACCTCTCCCTGTCCACAGGCACATCTAATAATTCTACGAAGTAAATACCAAAAAAATCACTAAAGTAACGTAGTTCATAAGCTATGACCAACTACGCATGAAACTAAAAGTAGAACCCACTCAATACTACACTAATTTTTTTCTAGGATTATTCCCAGAATAGCCTGATGCCAAAAGAGGGAATCTAGGTAAAAATTACAGATTATCTAGAATTAAATCATATTACCTCCAAACGCAAATTCAGAAGTCTTTGACCACATAAACAATATTCTTTCACTCACATACATAAAACGCCACAACAGTACTCGCTAAAACTAGCCACATTCACAGAATTTTAGTACCCGAATTCTCTTAAGTATTTTTACGCTGAAGACTGAGAATAAATGTACATTTGATGATCAATACTTTTGAAAGGGAGGATAGGCAAGGAAGAAGAAATAAAAAAAAGGCATTTCCTCTCGAAACATGGTTTCATTCTATGTATCTTTCCTAAATATAAACCCAACTTATAAATTTTCTCTTCAAATTTTCTTTAAAAAATGTCCAATCCACGTGTGAGTTTTTTATGTTTCATAACTGCTTTTACTAAAATAGATTTCCTATTGAATATCAACAGTGAAACTATTTAAGCTATATTAATGATATTAAATTAGTAGGGTTTTACAGATTGGTTGCTTGGAACGTATTCGGATTGTTGTATAGGAACTCAAGTCTAAAATTTCATATAACGCTGCCAATTATGATAAAAACACAGTTCTTTATTTTGGTAGTGCCACACGTCTGCAGAAATATTGATGACCAAATTCTTAAAAATTACATTAACTTTCCTATTGTAAAAGGATGAATGATAATTTAGATGATTGCATGTGATGAGAGTTGGTTTTCCTTTACTATAAAGCCACAACCATAATCTACAAAAACTATATTTCGCGGCATTTGAACCCACAACTAAAGCGTAGAGCCACACTCCTAGCTACTTAATTCGATATGCCACTAACAATAAAAGCCCTTCTAAAAAGTAAAAGTGCTTTTTTTATCACAAAAAATATCGTTGAAAAGGATGACTTACGTAGTACATTTACGCTGAATAAAATAACTATTCTAAATCTTGGAACAAGATTTGAGGAGGACTTCCCTTCCCAAAGTAACATGTTAGTTTAGGTCAGATTAGATTGTGACGGCAGGTATGCCTCCTGCCACACAGTATCTGGTACTACTGAACAAGCGTCAAGTAATTAATAGTTAATATTGTAAGGAAACGTCGGAATAGGGTTTCAGCCTAATCCTCAATGATGAAGAAGATGATAAAGATCGTCAACATTTCCTGTCCATCCAAGTCACCCAGAAGGTCCCCAAGATCTTCCAATGTATTATCTCGCGGCCTTGCTGAGGTCTAGATCAAAGACCGTCGCGGCTGAGAAAAGCTGGTGGCGGAGCGGCCCGCCCCCGCCGCCTGCCGCTGGCCACCGGCTGCGGCCGAGGAGGCCGCGCGCCACCTTTAGCGCTTTATTATGAAGCGACGGCGCAACTGAATTGCCAGCGCGCGCCGTCGCGGCCGCCGCGCCTCGCTGTGCCGGCGAGAATGACGAGCTTTTGTTTGGGGCAGTGGCACGGTCGCTCACAGGCGGCGGACGCAACAGCAGAGGTAGGAGTGGAGGCGGAGGAGGTGATGGCATGGGTAGGAGTGGCAGAGGCGGAGGCCCGGGCGGTGATAAAGGTGGTGGTAGGCGCGCCGGTGACAAAGGCGGAGACGGTGGCGGATGTGGGTGCGGGGATGGAGACAGATATGGGGGTGGGGGAAGAGGCGGGCGGAGGCGGAGGTGCAAATGGGGGCGGGGCGAAGGTGGGGGCGGGGGGCGGAGGGTGAGGCGGGGCGGGGTCGGGGGGTCGGTATCAAGGGTCAGGGGTCGGGGATGGGGCGGGGTCGGGGACGGGGTCGGGGACGGGGGCGGTGTCGGGGGCGGTGTCGGGGGCGGTGTCGGGGGCGGTGTCGGTGGCAGTGTAGGGGGCGGTGTCGGGGGTGGGGGCGGGGGCTCGGTCGGATGCGGGGTGGGGTGCGGGATGGGGGCGGGGTTGGGGGCGGGGGCGGGGGCGGATACGGGGGCGGGGTCGGGGGCGGATACGGGGGCGGGGGCGATGACGGAGGTGGTGGCGGAGGCGGTAGCGGAGGCGGGGGCGATGGGAATGGCGTTGGGGATGGCGGCGGCAGGGGTGGGGACGAAAGAAGACAATCTAGGCATTACGGAGATGGCAGTAACGGCGACAAGAGGGAAGAGCATGCAAAGAGCTATTGTAGCTGTGATTAGAAGACGAGAGGGATAATTAACTAATATGGTTGTGTAGAGGCAGAGTGATGTGCGCGGAACGGCAAGAAAGCAATTCAGAACACTAACAAAGGTTCTGGCGACGGCAGTCGGAGCTTCAATTACTTCAGCTGTTCGTCTGACGGCTGCGGCGGTGAACACAGGTTAAGCGCTCAAAGCAAATACAATGATTTTCTCGTTTTTAGACGACAAGCAGAAAAACCAAAGTGAGTCCGTAACCATAAGTTAATCTCTTCAGACGTTCATATTCTACTAATGTTCTCCTACGTTCGTGTTCTGATATAGGACAGGCGAAGTAGAAACGGTACGGTGGATGATGGAGGGCGGACGCCAGGGGAGCGGGGTCGGCAGCAGGGGCTGTTGCAGGGGCGGTGGGGCGAGGAGTTGGGGGCGGCGGGTGGTGAAGGGTTGGGAGAGGGGTCGGTGTCGGGGACTGGGAGGATGGGAGCATGAGCGCGTGGGGGGGCGGGCGAAAGGGAAGCGGAAACGCCAGTGGAGAAGGTGTCAAGAGCTGAAGCCGCAGCGCCTCACCACGGGGAAGCTGGCTCATTAAGCTCACTTAAACGCAGTCTCCGTGAAGCAACAAAAATAAGACACTGTTCATGAGCTGGATGATTATCGCTAATAGAAAATTACCTGTAGGCGCACACAAAAGTAGTATATAAGAAAAAATCGTTATATAAAATGGTAGAAAATTTTAATATTTTCTTTTTATGTCAAACATATCTAAAATGAATGAACATTTTTATTTCTCTAATTCTGACAAATGATCATTATTGTTGCATTTACAATCAAAATTTAAATGAACACTGTAATATTCAGTCACAAATATATTCCATAGTTTTTGTTTCCAAAGTTGTAGATTGTTCATGTTAAGAGGTTATTTAACCTTATGTCAGAACACAATATACATACATTATAATTTAATATATTTATACATCAGTACATAAAACCTTAAAATTATATTAAAACTGTATTACGATATCACAGCCAGTTTAATATCGCATAAAGTATTGGAGAGTTCAACGAACGATTGAGCAAAGTACCCAACATCTACACAGTGAACCAAAGAAAGGAGTTTCCTGTTAGATGCAGTTTCCTAATAACGTGCGTCTACACCCAGTTACACATTCCAGTTATTTCGGCGAGTTTTTCAATAGCTTACCAAGTCATTGTTAAAAGATTGCTATAACGACTACGGTCGATATATCAACAAACAACGTTCTTAAATTTTATTTTATGAAAGTTCTCAGAAAAACGGTGATTCTTAATCCGCTCCTCATCCTTATTGGGGTAAAAACGTTCGCCTAGAGATATGCACTGCAAGAGTAATATAGAGTAATGCGGTACGCATTACTAGAGATATGCACTGGGCTTGTGGCAGGGCGTGGCGGGGACGTAGGACAGGCGACGAGAGCCAGGGCGAGAGCGGGGACGAGAGCGGAGCTAGCAGAATGAACGGCGCCTAGCAGGGGCAGCGGTCCGGGACAACGGCGGGGGCAGCGGCGGGGGCAGCGGCGGGGGCGGCAGTAGGAGCGACGGCGAGGGTGGTGGCGACGGAGAGGGCGAAGCGGTACTGCTGGGAAGCTGGTCTGCCTGTGCCCGCTTTTCGATTACAGAGTATGACGACGCGAATTCCGCCGTATGGCACCGAGATAATTAAATCTTGATCCTGTCCCGACGATAAGGCCGGGCGGGGCGGGGCGGGGCGGGGCGGAGAGGGGCGGCGCAGGGGGTAAACGGACGATCGGTCGCTGGGGTGGCACGGGCTCTGCGATGGAGCGCTTTTGTTTCAGGTCCACGGCCTGTAATTGGGCCAGAGGGCGAGAACGGGGACGGAGTAGGCAAAAAGGGGGACCGATTGATGAATTAGGGAGTTAAGAGAGCGCTGCCTGGCTACAGGTGTAAAGCACTGATCGGTATAACTGAATAGAACACAGATAAAAAATGTTACATGTTCAAGGCCTCCATTACTGAGAAAAATATGCACGTCAGAAGTCGATACGGAATGATTATGAAGTGAATATGGACGTCAAAACCGGTTCAGGTGGCCTGAAAATAACGTGTGTTGAGGTTATCAGGGCATAAGCATTTTCTTGAGGATAGTTTTCTAGAGATGGTTCCATGTGTATTTTCTTAGTAGTGGATCATTCTTTTTGGAAATACGTTCCGTAGTATGAAATAAATATAACCGTACGTAGTGCCCATAAGGTGTGTAGTAACGTGAGTACCTAAGCTAGAATTTAAATTAATGTTGCAAATATATTGTGTATTGAACATTTCAACTAA
This sequence comes from Teleogryllus occipitalis, assembly GCA_011170035.1. NCBI lineage: Eukaryota > Metazoa > Arthropoda > Insecta > Orthoptera > Gryllidae > Teleogryllus > Teleogryllus occipitalis. The sequence continues at coordinate 13,756 of BLKR01005819.1, forward strand.
AATTTATTCGTTATTATGGCAGCATATAAGTGGAAAATGTTTTAATTCTATTGGTTGCGTGTGAAACGAGTTTTGATGGTATTATCATACATGATAATTACTTTAATATTTAAAAAAAATATAAAAACAAAAATCATATGAACGGTTTACCAACCATAGTCAGTTTCGACGCATCTCTGAAGATGATTTTTATCGTTTTGAATAACTCGCGAGTGAATCTCAAAATTAGTTAAATGAAATAAAGAAAGAAATAATTCGTTTAAATATGTGAAGTTGAGCTAATTCTGTAAAACTACATTGACGAGAAAAGACGAGGAGAAATACAAGGTCATTTTGATATTAGTTGAGAATGGTGAACACCAGAGACATGCTTTCAATTAATAGCTGTAAAAAGTGACGCATTAACTTTGAAATATAGAGTTCAAATAAATATTCTGAACAGGTGTTCCTTCATAAATGGTATACGAGCGTTGATCTGAGTGGTAATAAAATATTGATGCCATAATGGGTGGCACTAGTATCTTAATCATCTATAGACGACATTAATGGTTATTGTAGGCAGAAGTAAATGACCAACATGGGGGTTGTATAAGAGGCAAGTAATTTTGATTCAACTGATCAACGCCCTATGATTAGCTTATAAAATAATATAATATTTTTATACCAATTTCTTATGTTTCAGCAACTGAATCATTAACAGTTTTGTAAATAATATCAATCATCAGGTAGAAATGTTCAGACATAAAATCAAATGCTCTTGTTCTAACATTTCAGCTTCCATCTGCGGGTATGTTTCTAAGATACAAAATTATGCTATATGTTTGAATCATGGTAATAAACTTAACTAATTGATATTATTACTACAAAACATGCTAACATAATGCTATAAATTCTTAATACTAAAAATTCCTCCAAACTTTACCCTATGTTTTGCTACTCTGCAGATTTTTGTACAGTGTTTCCAGTGTCTTCTGTTTCAGGAGAAATTCCCCGAGCTTGTGCGACGGGCCGCCGCCGCCGTTCTCGTTGTCGGCCAGGCTTCTCCGTGGGCATAAGAGGCCCCCGCAGCCCCTGCCCTACCCGCCGCATGTATCACCCATCTGCGCCCCCGCACCACGCAGTGGTGTTACTTAACTGTTTTGCCTAGTGAATAATATTATGTGGAAGGTTCTTAATCGATTCTATTGGAACTACATTAGAAATTAGTACGAAGCAAAATAATTTCCGAGAGACTCGGCTCTCTCAGGTCAGACAAATGCTACACTCACCTCAAAAGGAGGAAGAGACGGTGACGAGGACGTAGACGTTTCCAGTATAATTTCCTGACACAGCCTTGCAATAAGCGAGATTTCAAGTAGCTATAATGCTGTTATAATGTGTAGATGTTTTAGTCCATTTGTGGGAGAAATTTTAAACGTATACTTCCGCAGCGCGAGTCCGTATCTTCTTCGCTGTCCGGGTGACGCCGCGTCGCAGGCCGAGAGGCCGACGTCTCACCTGTCTTGTTGCAGGCTTCTTCAGGGCAAGACCGAGTGCTTGTCCTAAAGAAGGCGAAACGTCGACCTCTCAGCTTGCAATGCCATCACCTGGACAGCGAAGACGTGGGCGAAATTCCCCAAGCCGGCCGCCATCGTCGTGGTCGTCACCGCCCAACCTTCCCCAAAACTACTCGCCCCATTCGTGAGCTTATCTCCGTGCCTTGGCGCGCCACGCCACGCCACGTTCATCCACGCCGCTCCGCGTCCCGTCGCGTCGCGCCACGCCGCGTCGGGTCGGGTCGCACCACGCCGCGCCGCGTCGGCGCCCCTCGTAAACGTGTATCTTTCCACGTCGAGATGGCTTCCGTTTTTATGACTCATTATATTTTATTATTTAGTTCGATTTAATTAGGACTCTTTTAGAGCGCAATAAAAGATTTCGGCTGGAAAATAAAGCAATCGCGCGGCGATCGCGCGGCGGCGGGCGGCGGCGGGCGGCGGCGGGCGGCGGCGGGCGGCGGCGGGCGGCGGCGGCGGGCGGCGGCGGGCGGCGGCGGGCGGCGGCGGGCGGCGGCGGGCGGCGGCGGGCGGCGGCGGGCGGCGGCGGGCGGCGGCGGGCGGCGGCGGGCGGCGGCGGGCGGCGGCGGGCGGCGGCGGGCGGCGGCGGGCGGCGGCGGGCGGCGGCGGCGGGCGGCGGCGGGCGGCGGCGGGCGGCGGCGGGCGGCGGCGGGCGGCGAGCGGCCGCGATAGGCCGCGGAGCCATTGGGAGGCGTCGGGGCGCGAGGGCGGCGAAGGCCAACTCGGGAGGCAGGGGCGGGGCGAGGTGTGGGGAAGCGGCGGCGACCGACGCGCGGGAACAGCATTACGAGACACATTTAATGGCGCGATGAACGTTCGGGATGAGTTTTCAAGAGCATGGGAAGGCCAAGCACTGAATACGATCGACACGAATTTTCCGATCTTCACGCGGATAGGGGATGGTCATCGAATTTACCGACAGCGGAATGGTGATCTACAGAAAGTAGCAACTGATTGAAACACGAGCGTAGTTATCCTGGCGGCGTAATGATAGAAATCACCTGTTGAAAGATGCTGAAAAATTAAAATATATCTCGAGGATCAGCGGTCTCAAAACATTGAAGTATCTAACCGACGTCTAAAGAGATAGTAGAGACGACAGAAGGGTGTGCCAGAAAGCAGTGCGCCCAATAACAAACCCCGAGTAGCGCAGATTGGCGCACAGTGATAATGGCTCATTAGGCGCATTCCGAGCCCTCTTATGACGCCGCGCTCTTTATTGTTATTTGGGCTTGGTAGCTGCTGGGCCCCTGGTAGCTCCCTGTTTTACAATCGCAGACCATTTTGAAGACGCGACGGCCGGAGGCCGGCGGCCGGCGTTTTTACGATGCTTTGGTAATATGCCAGAGGTGCCTCCTCGGCGGCTCCCACCCCGCGCCGCCCCCGCGCCGTCTTCGCGCCGCCCCCGCGCTGCCCCCGCGTCGCCCCGCGTCACCCCCGCGCCGCCCCCGCGCCGCCCCCGCGCCGCCCCCGCGCCGCCCCCGCGCCGCCCCCGCGCCGCACTCGCGCCGTCCCCGCGCCGCCCCGCGCCGCCCCGCGCCGCCCCGCCCCGCCCACACCACCCTGCGCCGCCCCCGCGCCGCCCCGCGCCGTCCCCGCCCCGCACCGCACCGCCCTGCACCGCCCCCGCGCCGCCACCCGCGCCGCCCCACGCCGCCCGGCGCCGCCCCCGTGCCGCCTCCCACCGCCCCCGCGCCACGTCCGCCTCTCTAATTGCCTGTCGCTTCACGCTTCCAATGCCCTTCCTGTGACCCCCTTGTACCCACTTCTGCACCTCATCACGCCTCCCCATGCGACGACCCATTCCCCCCGCGTTGCGCAGCACCCCCCCCCCCCATGCCGCCTCGCGCCTCAAGAGCCCCGAAAAGTGCGGGATTCGCTCTAGAGTTATCAGTACGATTGATGCGATCTGTGCAGTTAATCACGTACGTCTGTACCCACAACTCTACGAAACTCATCGCTTCCCTATTATATTCACAATGCAGCTGTCTTAGGCGACCGTATGCTGGAACGTCCGTGAAGTAAGACGTATATGGGGCACTTTTGTTACACTGGTAAAAGCAAAGTATGTTTTGATGAGCTTGAGGAGTGGATAACGCGGACGTCATGAACAATGAATGCGTAACGGGCCTTTCGCCCGGCGTAGACGCGGCTTCAAACGCTGCAACACAACACCGGAACGCGCCAGGCCCCAGCCCTTCCTCAGTCGCATACGCCCAATTTTCCCTCGGCTTCGATCACGCAGGATCAGCGCAGAGGGCGCAGCGGCTGGCTCCTCCCGAGAGTGGGCGTTTTCTGGCGAACTTGATCCACGTTTTCAGTTTTCGTTCCGGATCCTTTCTCCGTTCTTCTTAGCGGCTGGTAGCCTACCCCTGCATTAAAGTCTCCCGCTAAGATATTGAAATCTCTTATACCCAGATTTTAGATATTTCAGTCGTATGTCAGAGCATATTATACTTTTGTTCCCTTTATCCTCTTTTGAAGCATACTTTATCCTTAAAATTTTCGTGTGTACCATATTAGGTTTGAATATGAGTTTCTCATAATACGAGCTGTAAAGCGTGGTTACTAGGCAAATAGCTATACTGCGATTCGAGTAGATGAAGCACTAAAGAAGGTGCGAACCACTGTTAACAGAATATACCAAGGCCGGATCCTTTCAGATCTTTGAGAATCCTTCAATGAAATGATGGATATAACCACAATTTTAGAAACATCCTTACACTAATACACGGTATAAGGTAAGCAATATTTTAATTATTATCATTACCGGTATTAGCTACCTTCCGGTCTCCAAACGACATGAAAAGGGTATCACAATTGGCCTGCTGCTGCCCTTCCGTGGGATTTCCCCTTTGATGCGAGGCAGCTGGACGTGTGCGCTCGTCACGTCAATGGGATTCAACTGTTTCCTGCGCGGCAGGAGGCAGCACCAGAGTTATGGTTCTGCTAGGACAGGTGGTTGAGCCCCAAAAGAGGATGAGAAAGCGACCACACGCCAGACGCCCCCACGCATACGACGTGGATGGGCGCTATGATCCCCGTCGCCCCAGACATGAAGCGCGGAGAGGGCGGGGTGGGCGGGGAGAACGAAAAGGAGGAGAGGGTAAAGGCGAACAGTGCGGCGAAGTCGAGGACATCGGGAGCGGCGGGGTGAGCGGGAAGGACGAAGATTTGGAGAGAGGAGAGCGGGCAAAGTGAAGAATAAAGAAAGTGTGGAATTTGCTGCGAGGTCTTCACTCGCGCGCCGCGTCCCGCCTCCGCCTTCGTTCTATGACGGAAGCACTGAATTACTTCGTGATGGACGCCGTGGGCGGACAGGCGCGCACAGGTGGCTCAAACGTTACGGAAAAAATGTGTACTCAGCCCTTCACTTAGCAGGAAAGAAAAATATTCTATAGGTTATTGTTAAAGAACAATGTCCCGGAAGTCGTATCCTCCTAATAATTGTCGGGTTTTCTTAAGAAAAGTGTGTTCAGTATATTCAGAGAATAGTGCATTGGAGAAGTAAAATAGCATATTTGTGCACTTCTGACAGATATAAGGTAATATGAATTAAAGTACATATTAATATGGGTACTACTTAAAGTAAGCTAACGCGCAGTATCGTGTAACTGTGTTGTTTGATGCGTAGTTGATGAAATGAGTACATTGTGTTCATTCTGTATCAATAAAAAAAGGAAATTTAATGTTCTCTCAGCAGGCTAGACACAAAAATATTATTTACAACGCACATTAAAATGTTCAATGCCGGTCTAGATAGTCTAGGTCGCTAAGACTGAAGAGCCGTAGTTGCCTCGCGCCTGAAGGGTCACGGTTCGAATACCACCCGGGACATGGATTTTTGTGTGTTACCGTTATTCTCAATGTTATTTACAGTGGTTACTGTATGACCTTAGTAGTAGGAAATCGAACTTAAATAAGTAAAGGAGGTATTCAATGCGGGTTTTGTAAGAAATAAACAGTGAAGAGAATTACCAGAAAAAACGCATTGTTATAATATAAACAACGACCGATGATTCGTCAACCGACTAAGTTTATAGCCATCATGCCTCCTAAAACGCCGTTTAAAAACCTTCTCAATAATGGGCAATAATATGAAAAAGACAGCGTGAAACATGAAGCATTGGACATTTCTCTCTCTTCGTACAATCTGCTTGAATCCCGTGGATTGGGCAGTTCTCCGCTGTTGGTCTGCTTTTCGCGTGATTCAACTTAGCCAGCAGCACGCGTGCGCAGGCCGTGCAAGGCAGGCGGGGCGGGGCGGGGCGGGGCCCGCCCGGCAGCTGGGCACTGGTGCGCTGGCCGCGGCTGTGGCTGCGGCTGCGGCTCCGGCCGCCCGCACGCGGCCACGCGTGTAATTTGGCGCGTGCCGCGTGCGCGGTGCCCCGCCCCGCGCCTCCGCCCGTGCCTGGCCTTGCCCGCTGCCCCGCCCCCGCCGCCGCATCGCACCGGCCGGAAGTGGAAAGGGCAGCGTGCGCCGCCAGATGGGGCGTGGGCGGGGCGGGGCGGAGACGCGGGGCTATTCAGAGCTTCTCGACAAAGGAGTTTCGCGGCGAGTATTGTACGAAACAACTTCCTCACTGTATCGTTTTGAAATTCTTTTGAAATAAAGCACAGACAATGAAACGTCACATTTTGTGGCAGCAACGATGACTTTGGGATAAACACTACAATTAGGCCTTCACAGTGTTGTCACGAGCTGGTGTTCGAAATCGACAAAAAAAATTAATTTTGTATTGGTTATTATTTATGGTACATAATGTACTGATTATCGTTCCCGCTTTGTAAAGTAAGTTTCGAAAGACAGAGATGGGCAAGTGTGGGGGAGGATGAGAGTACGAGCAGCGTCGGGCGAGAGTACAAGAAGCAGGCAAGAGCGGAATGACAGAACCCGGGTGAACGTGTGCTGAACGGAGAGAAGAGGATATGAAAAGAGGGAGAGGAGAAATTAGGAGAGGAGGGGATAGAATGGGGAGGAGAGATAGGAGAGGAGAGGAGAGGAGAGGAGAGGAGCGGAGTGGAGCGTTCCGGTGTGGGACGTAGAGGGCGGTGTGGTATAGAAACTGGCAAAGGAGCGGGGTGGCCGGGAGCAGGGCAGGTGGGTTGATGTGATCTGAACGGGGAGGGACAGGGCGGGGCGGACAGGGGCGGGACGAGGCGTGGGGAGAAATGGCGGGGCGGGGGAGAGTCAGGTCAGGATAGAGCAGCGTGTTCGGAACGGCGGGGAGCGTCGTATTCAGAGGTGCTGGCAGGGGGCAGCGTCGGTCTACCTACCTTGCCGCTACGGAAGCCGCCCGCTACCACGCGTAGAGGTTCTTTTTGAAAATTTTATTCTATTTCATTCATTGCCCCTCGTGTATTATTTCGCTTCCAATAAGGCTTTATGGTTTGTTAATAATCCGCCTCGCGCGTTCCCACGCCGCTCCCCGCGGAGCTCTTCTCTGCCTGATCGACCCCTCCCCCCTCTCCCCGCCCCTCTCGCGGGCCCCCCGCCGCTCGCCCCCACCTTTCATAGTTCTCTGCGCGAACTCCGTCGTATATGGACGATCGGAGCTTTCGTTTGTTGTTGAAAGTAGGAGCGAACGTCGGGGCTTTTGTTGTAAAGTTTCTGAAACATTACATCCTTTTTTGGTTTACGACGATGTTCTAAAGAAAAATTAACATAATTTTTTTCATAACATATATACCATACACTCATATTTACAAGACAATATGCATATCCGAAAGTTTGATTAACGAAAGGGCCGTTCCGGTAGTTACAAGCGACACGTTGCAACGAGCTCCGACATCTCTCTTCTACTGGACGTGCGTGTTACGGATTTCCAGTGTATGCTCAACTATGAATTCCTTCACATTCTTGTGTAGTTTTCCTTACTTCCTTCCTTTCTTGTCATTAATATGTTCACTTTTATACAATTGTTGGGGGAAAGCGTGACACATTTGGCAACATACTTTTTATAGAAATAGAAACCATTCTAAGTATCGAAAAATAATATTCATTTCACAATAATGGAGTAATGCTGGTGATTTTTTAAATATTTTTATACTATCCTCCTCTGAATCTTATTATTAATGAGAAAAAATCCGTTTTGTTGGAGACTTTAGCTCCATCTACCTCTCTCCCCCTCTCCCTCCCCCCCTCTCTCTCCCTCTCTCTTATTATAGTTCGTCCCGTTCACATGTGAACATTACGTAAGAAAATGTATCTGCGGAAATATGGATATGTTGCAAAGGTTTTATCCCTCCATAAATTTAACTTTAAAAAATAATTTTATGCTCGTTTCTTCTCGAACATTCACAACAGGCAAACATAGAGGGTTTAGTCAAACTTGATTTGTCATTAACAAAATACAATTAACTTTAAGTGTGATTTTACATACATGTACGGTAATTGCGAGAGATAATAAATTTAATTAAAGGATTAGACGCTTGCAAGATCTCCTTGGTAGGAAATACTTGCAGTGGGAGTGTTTCACCAATGATACGTGACGTAACACTTTACGCAGCAAAGAAAGATGTGGGAGCAACAGTTTATAGCTCCGACATGACAAAGCAAGTCTTTCGGTTAACTTTTTACGTTGTTAGTGAACCAACTGAGCTCTTGCTTCAATTACCATTCATGAGTGACTCCGACAAAAGATATGACTGTATTAAAATATGAAATAACGGCTGAATATCAGTTCTTTCCCATATAGCTGATTCTTAAAATAGATAATATTATATCTTTTACATTGTCAAAAAATAATAAAACATGTAAAGAGGAAACATAATCTAATCATATTTTTTTTAAAAATCACACGGATTAGGGTGAGAATCAAATATATCATTAATTAAATTAGACACAAAAAACAACAAATGAAATAATAAATTCCTTACGGTTATCCGGACACCTTTCATCCCAATTCAGTAAAGAGCAAGAAGCTAATCTTACTACCACAAAATGCTACCAGAAATCTAATATTTTTAAAAAGAATGTTTCGGTACTCGAGCTTAAAATATAATAAATTAGTAATCGTACACTCATATGTCTACAGCATTAAAACTTCTTAACGCTAAGATCGAAGAACCGGCGAGGATATTTGGAGGTAGCATTGAAGAGAAAACATTGAAGCGGACTTCAGTCAATTAGTGGCGGCAGCAGAAATTGATGCCTTGTCGGAGCAAAACAGATTGCTTACAACCTCTTACCCCTGGTCACCGAACAGCTATCGCTTCTGTCACCCACACCAAAGCGAGAAGCAGTGTCCACTCGTTTACCGTCGATCTCGCTTCGTCCACGCCATCACCCCTCCCCCTTGTTTTTTCGCTAGCCATACACTCGCCCCTCGCAACTTGCCCTCGGATTACGTGTACGCCCTTGTACTCGCCCTTCCCTCTCGCCCACACTCGCGCTCACAATCTTGCCCATCTTCACGCGTTTTCGCTTCGATTACTCAACCTCTCACTCTTGCTTTCGTATTCGTAATCGTCCGTCTTCGCCACACTCACGCCCTCCCACATGCCCTCTCAAATGCCCATTCTATTGACTTGCCGCTGGCCCTCCCCGCCGTCCGCGCAGCCTGCCCCGCCAGCCGTCGGCCCCTACGGCCCCGCCACCCGCTCCCGCCGTCGTCCCCCGCCGTCGTCCCCCGCCGTCGTCCCCCGCCGTCGTCCCCCGCCGTCGTCCCCCACCGTCGTCCCCCACCATCGTCCACTACCGTCGTCCACCACCGTCGTCCCCCGCCGACGTCCCCCGCCGCCGTCCCCGCCGCCGATCCCCGCCGCCGTCCCCATAAGTCGTCCCCCGCCGTCGTCCATAAATCTCGTCCCCATAAACGTCCCGCCGGCGTCCCCGCCCGGCGTCCCCCGCCGTCGTCCCCGCCGTCGTCCCCGCCGTCGTCCCCCACCGTCGTCCCCACCGTCGTCCACTACCGTCGTCCACCACCGTCGTCCCCGCGTTTGTCCCTCGCCGCGCCGTCTTCCTCTCCTCGACTGACGCGCGGCCCTGCCCTCGGCGCGACCTTGATCGCGCTATTCAGCAGATCCCGTTCGGCCCGCGACCATCAGTCATAATCAGCGCGGCCGAAAAGAGAATGCTTCGGTATTCTCAAATGATTTTTTAATGGGGTACTAATTTTGTGGCGGGCGAGCGGGAGGTCGCGCGTCTCCAAGACATTGTTCGGCGCACGGGGGCACAAAGGCGGTGGCAGTGCGCCGCCGGCTCGGGACGTGTCATCCGCCAGACTCCTGCCCCCATGCTTTGCCCCCTCCCCTGCCGCGCCACGCCCCCGCCGGGCGATCAGCATCTGCGCCCACCGCCACCGCGCTGCGCTCCCCACACCCACCTCTCCACCCTGCCCGCTCATCACTCCGTCCACCCGCTTTTCTCCGCCCGCTCCCCGTCCCATCTCCCGGCTGCCCACTTCCAGCTGTCCCACTCCGGTTTCGGCTCTCCTCCACACCCACCTCCCCATTTCCCCCGCCTCCTTTCTCCCCCCCCCCTCCCCTCCCTCCCGGCCCGCATTGCTAGATCCCACCCCACTTTCCCTCACGTCCGTCCCGTTCTCCTTCTCCCGTCCGCCTCTCTCTCCTGTTCCTTTCCCGCCCCGCTCTTCTCCACGTCCCCCATCCCCTTTCCTTCCCACCAGCCGCTGTGCTCCGATCTCGCCCCGCTACATTCCGCTCCCGCCCCGCTCTCCTTGCCACTCTCTCCTCCCCATCTTGCTATCCTCCTGCCCCGCTCCGCTGTCCGTGCTCCCGGCCGCCTGGAGCTGATGCGATCGCTCTGGGGCATTGTTAACGGCACGCGGGGGCGGCATGCGTGCCTCCTCCCGGCGGGCTGCCGCAAAGCGAGGCAGGCCTCGTTTCATCTCCATTTGGGAGCTGCCGAAGACAACCAACTCGCGATGGGAGCGCACGTGGAAAATTAGGCACGATTTTCGACAATTAGGACGACGTGCTGCAGATAATACTGACATAGCCTCATAAAAGCGCCCATAAAATGACACTGAATGTTTTTTTAACACATTGTCGTAATAAATGTTGAGCATTTAAAAGGTTTTTTCTGACTCACCGATCAGTATCACTACACATTTTCTGACTAGATGCCCGAGTCATAGTCGGTTTCACTGAACAAACTACAGTAATCATAAATTGAACACACGTTTATTATGATCTCAGTATCTCAGTAACGAAATAAGTTTAGATACATACGTCGCATTCGCTTCGTATGTATTTTAATTATTTAATTTTCCATAAGAAGAAAAGAAAATGGAGATAAAGTTAAGTGGTTTGCAGTTTGCATGTTACCACTACACTGAAAAAATTAGGCAAGGCAACGATGAAAGACGCATTGCGGAAAACAGATCTTCCAAGAAAAAAAGACAAGAAACCGATTCTCGCAGTTAGTGCAGTTGTGAAAGGATGGTCTGTTAAGCAGCCGATGCATGTTCGTTATACGTGACGGTTTGCCCGTACCATTTTACCCGTCCGGGTATACCCAAGTGTCTATGATCAAAACACAACAGGCAAACTGTCACGAACGAAATCTGCCGGTTTCCAATTTTCTTCATGATACGAGATTGTGGAAAACCGTATCTATCTCGAAAGCACGCGCAATACAACGTATAACGGCTACAGTTTCATTCAACCTGTGAAAGTGAATGTGCAGTTTGGTTGAAGCCGTGAATTTGCGAGGTATACCCATGCTAATAAAACCGGGTACAGTGGGTGCCTTTGGCACACAGTTAAACACTAAAGACACAAACCAGAGCCCCATAAAGGAATAAAAAAGAATGCTTTGCTGGGCAGATATCTTCCATAACAGAAGCCGATTGGTTTAGCAGGTGCACGGGGGGAGAGTGTAGACTATTAAGCAGAATCGCAGCCGGCGAAATGAGTGCAGTGGGGGTGGCGGGGGGGGGCGGAGGGGGAGGCAGCGATCCGCGATGTTATCGCGCAGAGGCTGAGCTGACCTCCTAATATAGAGACGTCTCCGCGGCGGGCGAGGGCAGCGGGGCCGTGGACTCCACTGGGCTCTCGGCTCCTCGGAGTGTCTCGGCATTTGCGCAACGGGTCTGGAGGAACGCAACGAAAAACCCGATTGAGATGGGGTTCGTTTTACATAAAACTATTGTTTATAATAAAGGCAAGTATAACCGTTTGGAGCAGACGTATATCCAATCTGTTAGATTAATACAATTTAAAATTTAACTTGCGAATTAGAATTATTGTACAAATAATTTTATTTTTAATATTTCAATCTGTCACTAATTGTATACACGTTTGCAGCAAGATATATATTATCTAGCATTTTAACTTCTATATCGATTTCAATTATTGAATATTATGACAATTTGATGTAAATTAATAAATAAATATTATTCGTGGCTTTCGTAGAGGGTTATTTATGTTGTCGTGATGTGATATAATACAAACGTTGTGTGTGATAATTATCATTGTCTATTGCAACAAAGAAAGTGTCACTCATGGAGTAAATACGTTTAATTTGCTCATGGAGAGGCAAAACAACGGGCGGATTCCGCTTAGCTCAATAAATCTGAGGTCCAACATGAGAAATGTGTTCTACGATTGATTGATTGAATGATTGAATGATTGAATAATTGATGTTTCCGGGCGCAACTGATGTGGTCATTACACACTTCAGTGCACAAGTTAACAGCAATGGTCACTTGACCCGTAAGTGGGCACGTCAACTGTTATGGTCATTAGCCCCGTCAGTGTAGCAAATGTTTTATCTGAGGTGACAGCGTTCCTTCACCGCTAGTGCGTAAGACGTTTGCATCGACGTAACACGTTAGCTTCCGAGATATATCCCCCTCCAAGTATCTCCCCCAGTGGAACATCATCCCAACCGGGTCAATCTCTAAGATTCCGACTGGCCTACCGACATGTACGGCAGAGTAGGGTATAGTGTCTGTGATTAAGGAGAGAGGATAGGTGTAGGAAAAGGAAGGAAAGATCGCCCGCAGTCCTTGGCTTGTTAGCAAACTGTTCCGGCATTCGTCTAATATTGACAGGAGAAACCATTGGGAAACACACAGTCGCAATCTTCCTCGATATAGTTAGGTATATCTTTTATAGCTAGCTATAGCTTTTGACACCATCTGGCATCCAGGACTGTTATACAAACTTATTCACATCGGAACCCCGACTATCTTATTCACATCATCAAAAGCTTCCTTGCCGATCGCACCTTTTCTGTCCGCCTTCCTGGAGCCCTTTCACTCTTTTCCCATAAAAGCAGGAGTACCCCAAGGATCTGTTCTCTCTCCCACACTATTTAATCTTTATACAGCTGATATACCACCCACCCCTGATACCTCCATTGCTCTGTTTGCTGATGACACCGCAATATATTCCTCAAACCGTGATATTGATACCGCACAAGAAGACCTGCAACACCACCTCTTTAAGCTCGCTGACTGGGCCAAGAAATGGCATATCCGGATAAACCCTGCGAAAAGCCAAGCCAAAATCTTCACGCTCCGTAGACCAAATAATCCTCCCCCTCTCAAATATCAAGGAGAAAATATAACCTGGCTCCCAAACAACAAGCCAGTTAAATATCTGGGAGTACTTTTTGATAGGCAGCTCACATGGAAATCAAATATTCTCCACAGAATAACCCTGGCAACCCGTAGAACCCACCAATTAGATCCCATACTCAAAAAGTCATCACCCATGCAACTCCATGTCGCTACTCACCTACACCAGTCAATGATCCGCCCAATTTTATCCTACGCTTCTCCTATCTGGGCCTCAGCCAGCAAATCGAACATCCAAAAAATGCAGATTTTCCAAAATAAATTCCTCCGAACCATCACTAAAGCTCCATGGTTTGTACCTAACTCCCAGTTACCTGACGAACTCGGCATTACTCCTATATCCGTCCATTTCTCCCTCCTATCCTAAAATTCCCCAGATTCCCTCAGCCGTACATTTCAAAATCGGAAAACAAAATCCTCACCACAATAGACTAAAGCTAAAACTACCGCGACAGTTCTTCGACCGTCCTTGATTATCATGTAGCCGATGTGGCTTCTCACATTTAATTCACATGTACTCAATGTATTCATGTCTATAATTTTTCTCAATGTCAATGTAATTCAATGTAACCTCACTGTATCGTACTCGGATGCTAAGGGCCTTCGGGCCAAGCAGAAATAAATGGAAAAAAAACATTGAAAGCTGCCGATGAGAGCAGCCAGATTCTAGAATTCTCCTCCCTACAGCGCATGAATTCGACCTAGCTATCTACGTAGTATCGAAAATCCTGTTTCCTACAGGCCTCGCACCATCAGAGCCTCCCGGTCAGAGAACTTCAGAGAAATCGACGTGCCTTGCTGCGGGTGCACGCAGCCGGTGAATCCGTTCCGACGCGCCGAGCGGAGTTGGTCCGCGGCCCGGGCAGTGCCAACGGGATCCTCGACCCCACGGCACCTTGCTCGCGTTGCTCGCGAGAAGCCCCGCGACCCTCCGCGCGCCGCGCCGGGCCGCGCCGGCGCACAACGCCACTAAATAAACCGGTAAATAAATCCCCGATAAAAAACAAAGTCGCGCCCGCGCCCAGTGGGAGGGCTCGCGCGGGAGGCTCGGCGTCGGTAGCCGCGGCGGGGGCGGGGGCGGGGGCGGGGGCGCTGGGCGACCGGAGCGGGGACCGGAGGGACAGGACGCGAGCGCGGCGGCAGCGGAGGTGGCGCGTATCTAGCACCTGGTGGCAAGCGCTGGGCCGGCGACGGCGGCGGCCGCGCTGCCGCTGCTCCGCGAAAAGGAAAGGAAAAAATTGCCTTTATGACGTCAACACACTTGAACAGCCGCCATAACTCATGGGCTCGCAGGCAGGCTGGCGGGCCGGCGGGGCGGGCGCGGGAGGGGGGGGCGGGGGGGGGGCGGCTGGCGGGAGCTGCGTGAACGCGCCCCGCGGGCGCGCGGCCGGGGTGAGCGGACAGTGAACAGGCGCGCCAACGCGGCCAACTGCACCGACGAGGCCTCCAGCGCACCGCATGGGGAGCCAGCCGCGCCACCTGCTTTCACGCTGCTTCGGGGGGGGGCGTCGTAGGGCACGGAATACGCCACGGACAGTCCACGTTTTTATTTATGCATTCAGCGACTAACGATCCCGGTGGGCGGAAGGACACGAGCAGGGTTCAAGTAGGTGAAGCTGATGGCTGCCGTTGAGAATTCTGTGTAAGATACGAGTGTTTTCACCGTGTTGCTAAGGGTGAAGGGGAATGATACATCTACATTCACCGAGTTTAGTGGAGATGCCTAACAAAATGTAAGCATTTCATTAGTGGTTGGAGGATACTTGATCAAAAGTGGGTTAAAAGGAGAATTCCTCAGTATCTGTAATGGACAGCACCACATGAATGAGAACAGTTACGAGTACACCTTTTTGAGTACATATTCTGTGGCATGAATTATACATACAATGCATCTGCTTAACAGACAATATTTTAATTAACCTATGAGTGAAAGATAATGGACACTTCGCTTTTAATGTTCTGTAAATATAGTTATATTTTTACTTAGTCGTTTAACATTATTCGGTCTGTAACTAGAGACACTGTACAACAACATCATTTGGTCTGTAAATAGCATACAAAATGTCTGGCATTAAATATTACGAACTTCTAGTGCATGTAGAGGGGGCGAAACAACTTGTCTCCATTAAACACGTTGCGGTAATTTTCATATAAAGGAGTAACACATGTGTCTTTGGACTTGATTGTATTGCCCCGTGTGCACAGATACATGAATTCTCCTTGATGGAATCAGAACATGACCTGTCGAATATCTGTGGATAAGTTAACAGAGATCGCGAAAAAAAGTTTCAAATATGTATACCGAGAGAGTTGGTTCGGGCATCACTTGATGTCACGGGAGTGCCTCTGGCCGGGAGATCCTAGGGTTCGAGTCCCGACGGTGGTAGAATTTTCCACACTAGCTATTTAGCTAAGCCGAGTTCAGCCCCTGAATAGTGGAGAATTGTAGCGGCTGGCTGTTCTAATCGGTAGATTTTCGTGATTTTTATCAACACCAGGCTAATACCGGTTAGGTACCCTAACAAACGGGCCACGGACAGAGCGCGATCTTCCTTTCCTCTTCCTTGTCTTATCCACACACCCTACTTACACACACACACAAAGATGCACTACACTACCACACATGCAGGAAGGGCGGTCGAGAACTTAGAACTTGACCCGGTTGAGGCGGTGCACCGCTGGGGAACGAAACTTCGGAGAAATCCCCGCTAGGGGATGGTAGGTCGGCGCCGATCCCACCATCTAGCGGGGAAAGGCCACCGCGCGAAAAAACATGCACTGCACCTACGGGACTAATGATACCAGTTGAGGCGCCCGGAATCACTAATTAATCAATCCAAATGCAACTATATGTATGAATCGCCACTATTGCTATTTACCTAAAGGGAAAGTAAAGTGTAGTAAGGGCAGCGGGGGAAGGGCCGGTCGTTCCTCGCCGACGCGTCGGCGACGGCGGCTTCTTGCAACGCCCAGCAGCAGCGCACGGCGTGAGCGCCACAAAGGAGCTGCGAACTGCACTACCGGGAACGCACAGGATCACATATCCAGGTCGGCCGCTCGACGGCCGATAAATTACGCGAGACGCCTCTTTACGGGCGATTGTGAGCAGCGAGGCGGGGCCGGGCGGGGCGGGGCGGGGCGGGGCGGCTGCGATGACGGCTGGCGCCGCGCGGGGACAAAGCGAGGTAGTACGTGTGGTGGAGGGGGCAGGATGGCGTAGGGAAGCGGGAAGAACGGGCAGGGAGCAGCGGTCCAGGGTATGGCGGGGCGGGCCTAAGTGGGGTGCGGGGAAGGACGGGGCGAAACGGGTCCAAGTGGGACGGGGGGATGAGAGATGCGTGAAAAGAGTGAAACGGAGAAGTAAACGACAATTGACCTGAGGAAAGAGACCAGGAAAACTGAGAAAAGGCCGGACGAAAAGAAACAGCATAGAAGCAGAGAGTGTCGGGAGTTGGACAACAAAAATCCTTACTGGAATTGACAAATATTCTGTAAACACGAGAAAAAGTTATTTATGCACCCAGGGCGTTATAAGAATTCTAATGATCGAGCGGCGACAAGAAGCCCCAGGGTCTTTGGACCGAGAGCTTTTTGTCGCCCGAGATCATTAGAACCAGTTAACGTCCGTGGTACATACATGATTTAATATATTCCTAATGTTATTGAATCTGATTTACTTATTTACTAATTAATTATATGTTAATTTGGCTCGGGTTGTCTTTTCATATTTCCCTCGCATAATCTCCTTTCATAATTGCCTCTCTTAAGAAAACATGTAGCAGCAGCATTCAACCGTTTTCTTATTTCCTTCGTAACCACGACCCTCTCGAACCAGGTAGTAAGTTACGCAGTGTATATCAAGCTCCGAGTCGACGGCAATAACGTACCAGAAAAATATAAAATATGTTTAAAAGACGTTCTATATCATAAAGCATAAACGAAATCAAAAGATATCTTGAATAACAGATACATTCTACAAATTAATAGATATAATTTTATTCGACAATAATTATTGTTTATTATTGGTCGCACAAATTTCGGCGATATCATTCCATATGACCAGGCCAGTGTCCAAGTAATATGTTCTGAGGTGTCATAGCCAAGAATGGACTGCAGTAGTATTATATTTCACACAATCTCTAATGGCAACAGCAAAAGAATGTTAATTAATAGATTTAAATACATAGTTATAAAAGCATCATTTGCTAAATAAACGCTGCTGTCCCCTTAAACCGATAGGCAAACACATCAGCAAGTTGACTTCACTTCATGGCAACATCATGCCACAAATCCGATTTGTAAGGGGTGAGTAACGGTTCGACGAAAAACTCGCAGCGGTAACACTCTTTCGCTCCGCAGAGCGGCGACGCGGGAATGCCGAGCCGGGACCGGCAAGAAGGTCGCAGAAGAAAGGAGTAAATAAATAAGCAATGAATAGCGAGAGAAAAGCGTAAGCGATGGCGCACAAAATGCCGCTGTGAGGCGCTGGCGCGTAGCGGCGCGAGGCGACGAATTGGCAGGCAGGCAGGTGGGTAGCACCCCTGTAGAAAAGCGAGACCGCCGACAATGCAACACGAATATTTATTTAGACTCTTCCACTCATGAAATTTCAGCCAATGGCGTGCAAGAACTGAGACCCCACCAGCTAATTAGAGACGACTTTACCATGCATATTTATCAGTTACTGATTATCACCTCCAAGGGGGTGATAAAGTTTGCGCCTTGTTTTGTCTGGAGATAGAGGTTATATAATCGTCACTCAAGACATATCTCCAAATGAATGAGGAACACAATTCTTCAATTATAAATAAATTAAGACATAGAAGCGCTTCAAATTCAACATCTTCCTGAAAAATAAGCGAACAAAACCCGTTTCCTTCGAATTTAAACTCTAACGATTGTGTATTCAATAACTGTGTTTTCAAGTAATTTCGCTCTTAATTTGTCTTATATTTATTTTGTTATATATAATTGCCCTTATGTATATATGTCTCTTCAATGTAAAAATATTTGAATGAAACAATGTTAATTATTAATAGTACATTCTATTTTTGAAATTTCATTCGTGAAATAGTTTTAGTAAATTTCACTCGTGGTTTGGAAATTGTTTATAAATCCCCTCCTCGCTTCGCGAGTCGGAGATTTATCGACAATTTCCAAACCACTCGTGGAATTACCTTTGATTATTTTTTGATGTTTCCGGGCATGTCTTTTGCTGACGTTATTAGTCCGGTTAGTGGAGCTCTAAATCTGTTAGAACAGGCGATAATGAATCTTGTGAGTAATACGCGCGTATTCAAGGCAGTGGAAGTCATAGGTGTCGACAATTTGCTTCAGAGGAAAAGATAAAATGTATGATTTTGCTGTCGTATTCTTTCGAAAGTAGGAATTTTAATTGTCGAAAAAAATAGCTCGCAATTTATTAGTAGGAGGTTCAGACCAGTCTTCTTCATCAAGTTTAATTCATTTTATTATTTATTTTATTGTATAATATAATTTATTTATTTATATCATAAATGTTTAAACGTGCACTTGATATTGACGGGGCGAGAAATGATTTGTAGTATAATTTCCAAGCAAGAAGTGAGGGGCCATCTCGATTCGCATCGTTTACTCCATGAAGAGATAAAAATCCGATTAAGTTGGAAGGTACTGACTCAGAAGTTCCTCACAATATCTTGGATATTAATTTTACTTTTTATATTTCTTACAGAAGAAAGTCCAGGATGAAATCTGTAATGATGATACTTCTGAGTTGCTAGTGCTTTCTTGAAGAACTGAATATAGTATCTAGATTTTGGAATAAACCATTTTTCAATTGTTTTGCCTTGTGCCGTTATTTGAGAAAGTATTTTTTAATTTTGAAAAATCAAATGTTCATAACATTCACAGCTACAGTAATATGTTTTCATGGAATAACTAACCGTTTATATCATTTTGTGAGACAGTATAGTTATTGATTGGATAGATATAAAAATACAACACGCCAAATTCTGTTTAGAGAAAATATAAAAATGAATCTTCTGCCTAGGCCCCTAATTCCTCGCGTAAGAAGATTCATTTTTCTTTTCTCTAAACAGAATTATTACAGAATACATAAAAAAAATGCCGATGAAAAATAATGAAGTCGAGAAAATGTAATTGAGAATTCTGGAGCCGAAAACGATAAAGAAGAGTGATAAAGCAGAGGGAGAAGAAACGTATTACGCTAGACATGTAGT
Organism: Teleogryllus occipitalis; assembly: GCA_011170035.1. NCBI lineage: Eukaryota > Metazoa > Arthropoda > Insecta > Orthoptera > Gryllidae > Teleogryllus > Teleogryllus occipitalis. The sequence continues at coordinate 33,082 of BLKR01005819.1, forward strand.
TAACAATGGATACCAGAGAATATAACTAAATGTTGAGCAAAATGTAGAGAATATTTTCACAGACTATGGAAGAAGGGAAGTCGACAAATTTAATGCAATGTTCCACGTATCCGCCCTAAGCGAGTCGAAAATCCAGATCGCACCAAATGTTTTCAAATACACTCGAAACAGCATCTATATCAGTGGTTTGAAATTGAATTCAATACATGAGGGCGCTGAAACCGGCCATTGGTAGATCTTCCATATCTTGGATTGATTGATTGATTTTTTCGTGTTTCCGGGCGCGTCAACTGCTTCGGTCATTAGTCCCGTTAGTGTAGTGCATGTTTTTTTCTCGGGAGATGGTGGTGATCTTCCCCCGCTAGATGGCGAGATCCGGCGCCGACCTACCGTCGGCTAGTGGGGTGTCCTCTAACCAGGACTCTCCCACCAGCGGGCACCGCCCCAATCGGGACAAGCTCTAAGCTCCCGAGCGGTCTCCCGGAATATGTGGTAATGTAGTGCATGCCACAAGGAAAAAGGAAGGACAGATCGCGCGCGGTCCGTGGCCCGTTTTGTAGGGTACTGCTCCGGCATTCGCCTGGTGTTGATCGGAGAAACCACGGAAAACTAACGATCAGAGCAGCCGGCCGCTAGAATTCTCCTCCAGACAGTGACTGAATTCGACTTAGCTGAAAAGCTAGTGTCGAAAATCCTGCCGCCGTCAGGACTCGAACCTAGGACCTCCCGGTTAGAAGCGCTGCAGTGACATCAGTTGATGCACTGAGCTACCGCTACCGGTCCATATCTTGGAAAATTTGCATGTTTCTCGCTGCTACCAGACGACGTCAACGCATTTCTTTTATGCTTTTCATGTTACTAATGTTATTAAAAAAAACATTAATAAACATTATATAATTGTTTTCGTTTTTCGGTGAATTACAAAAAGTGAAAAAATAATTTCATGAATATTCAAATATATCCGTAAATTAAATGTTTATAAACAATTGGTTGGCAACATATGGGATTGGGCCCATTGTTTAGTACAGTTGACAACTTCTCATTTTGATGCAAGGAGCGTTTACTAATGACTGGGTTGTCGATAGTTGGTGAGAAGGACTGTTTACGGGTCAAATATGAGAATGATCAGAAAGGGATCGCCTTGAAACACGAAGCAGCGTGAACCCGGCGTGCAAGGGGGAGGGAGGGGGGCTAGGAAGCGGGCGCGCGGAAAGACGTCTAGGGGAGTGGGGTCGAGGGGGCGAGGAGGAGGGGGAGGGGGAGGAGGAGGCTCGTAAAAAGGCAACGCGCCGAGCCGCCCAGCTCATTCCCGCTTCGGGGGCAGAACCAATCGCGCCGCATAAAGCCTTTGGGCACGGCTATTCGAGTAGGGCAAACAATGGAGCAGGGCGGCCGCTGCCGTCTCCGCCCCGCCGCCGGACAATCGCCGCCCGGAGGCGCCTGCCCCTCCTCCGCCCCTCCTCTTTCGCCGCCGCCCCCGAACGGCGTCACGCCGGCCGGGCATTGTTCCCGCCGACCGGCCCCGGCGGACCCCCGATTCCATTTATTATTTGTCATTCCCCCTCGATTATTGGTCGGCGATCGCACGCTGAAAACTTCGAATGGCGCATCATGCTCCTCCGCAAGAGGTGTGCATGGAAGGGTGCAGGGGGAGGGGAGGGGGGCGGGGCCTGCGAAATACCGACCCCCGGTCCGCGGCACCATACCCTCTGTGCGGCCCGGCAATTAGCGGTCCGGTTGCTCCGGAGGGAGGCTGGATGTCACAATAAGCTTTATGAGGCGTCGACTGGCTCTTGGGAGAATTTGTTATTGATTACTTTTTGATACACATGACTCTACATGTTAGATGAAAGATTCTCAATGATGAGAATGGGCTACATTAGGGTTCCGATGTTTTTTGTCATTCTCAGAAAGTACTCCATTAGTAATTACTAAGCGTACAATATTATTTTCTGCGTTATTGTGTATATAACATCATTTCTCTACATCGTAAGACAATTTCATTATTGTGGCAGAAACGGTGATTGAAGACGCATACTAAAACTTGTAGATAGAATAATGATTTTTCCATTGGATTAGAGAGAACACAGTGAACGTGTCAAAAAAGGAAATTATTAGTTGTCACGCAGAAGAAGTACAACCAGTTTTAATCTGGTTCATTGCAACGAAAAATACTGAAAAGACGGCCAGACAGTCATTCATCGCTTCAGTGGCATTTCTACCCACCGGGAGCACCGTTCTCTGGGAGAGTTCTGCCGGATCAACTCATGGAAAACCCAATTCCACGGTTTGCGTAGAAATCTATCTGCTGCTGGAGATTGTTTCATAGGAACGCGAGGAGCAGGAGCAGGGGGGTGAGGGGTGGTTGTGGCGGGGCGTGGAGTGGGGGAATGGCGGCGCCGGCAGCCAGTGCACGCACACGCGATCCCTCGGCAGCCAGCTGATTAATTAAGATGAAGGTTAATTTTAATCTACACTAATTACTAACCGTTCCCAATAAGATAAGGATAATACAAGATTCGAGATGTTTACCGGGAAATGACGTGAGAGTTCAACCAAATTACACGTTTTCAAAGCACGGTGTCGGCGGTCCCGTTTTTTTTTGTCCGCGCGAGCCCCTTGGGCCGGAACCTGTTGCGGGCTCCGTTGCCAGCCGACGCTCCGCCGTAATTGTGCGCTCGGACACAACGTGCGGAGGGGCGGCGCGGGGTGGAATGGGAGGGGTGTGGCGGGGCAGAGGCACGGAGCGTGGCGGGCTGCTCTGGAGGCGGGTGGGCGGGCGGACGGGAGCCAGCGAATGCGGAATGCCACGAGATAGCATCAAGGTGGGACTTCGAAGAGGGAGCAACGAGTAATATATAAGCTATGTGTAACATTTCGCAGTGTCTATTTGTTCGCTTTATTTATTTATTTTCGCCCGCGGGAACTTCGTCTCGTAAAGTGCAACGTCGGGGCGAGGAGAGGGGCAGCGGGAGGGAAACAGCCGCTGTGTCGGGAGTTGGGCGTGGTCGCTAGCGCGCAACGGTAGCGTTTGCCCCCACGCCCCCTCCCCCTCCCCGTCCTCGGGCCACTCCAGCCGGCCATCGTTCGAGGCACTCCAAAGACGAAGAATTGGACTACGGCGGCGACTTCAGGTATCACTGGAGGCTTCTTTTGAACACGGTGCTTGTGTACTCGCACTCGACAATCGGTTTTCGAACACGCTTTTCACGCTCTTGGCATGTTTACCCATCCTTGTGTCCGTGCGCGGCGATCACGCCCCGCGGGACGTCGTGGTCGCCGACACCGCTTGCCCCCTCCTGCCTCCCCCGCGCCCCCCGGCGCAATCGTGCATCCCGAACGAGAGATCTTGTGCCTCTTCTTCTGCTGCCTTCTGAGCGACTGCCCGCCGCCCTGCCCGCGGGCCTGCTGCCCGCCGCGCCGCGCCGCGGCCGCCCGCGCGTCCTTCAAAATCGTGAACTCGGCGTTCGCCTCCCCGCCCCGCTCGCTCCTCCCTCCGGCTCGCGCCGCGCCTTTTCTTACAACGTTATTGATTTATTTTCTATTGGCTCCACAATTTTGTCTTACGATTATTTTACAATAATTAACCATTAGAATCGGACATCCAATAGTTCTACACCTATTTTGAAGGATTATTAAAAGGTTACGAAAGTTAATATTGTACCTGCGATTTTAATAGTAATGAATTGGGAAGTGGAATTTAATGAAATGTATTTTTTTCTTTTCAATTTAGAAAAATGGTTTTTATTATAGACATTAATTTTATTATGACAAAAGGAAATGACCCATTTGATACGCCTTTTTTGCATTTTTTGTCTTTCTCGACTGTCATTTTTTTTAAAATTTCCGTCATTTTTAAAGCATTTTCGCTGATTTAATCAAATTTAATATCATTTTAATGATACTTCCAATAATATTTACGAGAAGCGACAAATGTTATATCTACAGAATGTTTGAGAAGCCTTTTTGATTTCTTTGCTCGGAAATTGTTGTCAGCCGTTGCGAGTAATGTAATCCATGGTTCCTGTGACGCCTATTAGCCCTAATGTAAGTTCGGTCGATTTCGGGATAACTTAACAAAGATTTCCTGGTAAAGAACAGTCCAAACCAAATGTTTGCAAGCTGATTTCGCTTGAAGCAAAGGAAGAAGTTTCAATTTCATCAGTCAACAGCTTGAGTTGTTCATCTGAAGTGGTTATGATCAATTTTTTTACGTCACTTTTCTCTAGTTTCACGGCCTTTTAAAAACATTTTAAGAGCATTTTATTGATCATTATGACGATGATTAAGGTCATCAAAATCCACCCCCTAGTGATGAATGTAGAATAAAATTAAATTGTTTTCTGAAAAGGATGAATGTGATAGCCTGAATGAATCTTATGGAAATGCAGATGGAACATGTCGTGGGTTTCTCAAAGTTTTGCCAAGGTTGTATTGTAATAGGCGAACTAGATCTATAATTGAGGAGTAAAACCGGTTCGATAATGTGCTGTTTCTTGTGCCGTATCCGTCGCTGGGCACCGAGTCCTTGAGAGGTCGCCAGGGCGCGTCCTTCATTCGCCCCGGCCTTGCACCGCGCCCTTCGGCCATTGCCTCCCGACCTGGCCACGGAGGGGCGGTGACGGGGCGTTTCTGCCGCAGGGGCTGCCGGAGGGGCGAAGGACGGACAACGGGGCTCTGGGAAAGGGGAACGTGGGACGGGTGACGGAGAAGGAACGTTGCAGGCCAGAAATGGACACGAGAGGACGCAGGATGTATGGAACGAGCTAGGAATGAGGGCAGAAGTCACAAGGAGCGGACAGCGTGGCACCAGGCACGGAGAGCAGAGGAAAGGACAGGGATCAAAAGGCTGGTGTAGGGACGGCACTGCGACACGACGCGGGCGAGATGGCAAATCTTGTGCAGAGAAGCAACACGGGGATGCAACAGAAAGACGGGGCCTGTGGGCGGATAACGGAGGACGAGGAACGGGAGCAGGGCCACGCGTGTGAAACGACAGAGGGGCGGGGCAGGGAGGTCACGTGGCGAAGGCCAGAGCGCAGAAGCCGCGCCGCGTACGAAAGGGGCGGGAGTGGGAGCAGGGTTCGGGCGCGCCCCTCGCGCAGGGTCGTCCGCAATCTGGGCAGCAGAAGGGGCGGCGCCAGCGCGGACAGCGCACGCGAGCCCCAAAGCGGCGGCGGCGGCAGGCACCGCCCCCCCCCCTCGCGTCCGCCGCTGCTACCGCCGCCGCTGTTTACGACGCCCAAATAAAAAGGGAGCGCGGAGCACTGGGCTTCGGAAGCGCCCGATTCGATCTTCTAATGCCGACTAATGATGGGGTAGCGCGGCCTGCGCGATCCAGCGGCCGCCACCCTGGACCCCGCCCCGCCCTGTGCCCGCGCCATCGCCGCGCCGGGCCCTGCTACGCGCCTGCGCTCCTTGCCCGGTTGCCGCCGCCGCCGCCGCCGCCGCCGAATAATAACTGCGCAGTGATTACACCCTACGTGAGTCGAGAAAACGACTGCACATCGGCTAGACCATTGTTGTATATTCACTGACCTAATAAAATGTAAACAGGGGTTCGCGGCCTTTCATAAGTAAAACCGTCCAAGTTGCGACGAGCGAGGGTGGGAGCGCCCGAATCCGCGACTATTATCTAGATTTCGTCGCTACCGCGCGTTCGGCTCGGATGAGCGATGGCAGCTTGGCAGGGCCCGCGATGTAATGGCGGCCAGCGGGAGGAGGGGGAGAGGAGGCGGCGGTAGGGGAATCAATCAAGTCGACTAATGCCTCCTCATCGATGCGTTTACGTACGCCGAAGTGCCTCCCGATTGTCGGGAAACCGAGCGAGGCTCAACGGAGGAGACTGGAGTGGAGCGAAGCGGGGCGGGATGGGGTGGGGCAGGGGGGACATAACGAGGCAGAGCGCTGTGGTGGAACGGGACGGGACGGGTCGGGACTGGTTAAGGTGGGAATGGACGGTGGAATCACGGCAGGGCGGGGTAGAGCCGGAAAAAGCGGAGTCTAGAGAGTCGGGTAGGAGCGTAGGAAGGAGAAACGGGATAGAGTGGAGCAGGAACGAACTGGGAGATGTGGAACGGATACAGCGAGGTGGAGCAGGTTGGGCGAGGCGTGGAGAACTGGAACAAGATGGACTGATTTATATTTCCGGGCACTTCGACTGCTATGGTCATTAGCTCCATTTGTATAGTCGATATTTTATCCCGGGGGCAGAGGTTTCTCTCCACCCCCATCCCCCGCTGACGCTGGACTACATGTCAGCTCGCGGGAGATTTCTTTCTCTAGGTATCTTCCGAAGCGGGACACCGCCGTCGTGGGTCGAACCTTAGGACCTCCCGGTCCGAGTCGCTACAGAGGCAACAGCAATGATGGCGCTTAACTTCACTCAGCCGGTGGGTCAGGACGGGACGCCGAGGCGGGGCCGAGGCGGGGCCGAGGCGGGGCCGAGGCGGGGCCGAGGCGGGGCCGAGGCGGGGCCGAGGCGGGGCCGAGGCGGGGCCGAGGCGGGGCCGAGGCGGTGCCGAGGCGGGGCCGAAGCGGGGCCGAAGCGGGGCCGAAGCGGGGCCGAAGCGGGGCCGAAGCGCGGCGGAAGCGCGGCGGAAGCGGGGTCGAAGCGGGGTCGAAGCGGGGCCGAAGCGGGGCGCCGCGCGACGCCGGTCAGTCCAAAGGACCAAGGGAAGTGGGAGCGGCAATTTGCCGGCCGCTATCAGTCCAACCTATCAGGCGACCCATTAAGAGATCTAACGCAGAATGCGGACATGCATTAGGGCTCGATTTATACCGGCAATTTAAATAACAAAAACGTCAAATTCCGATAATAAACCTCGTCCGGCGGAGAGGCGGCGCGCCGCAATATGCTAAAGACGCCAATTGAATCTTCAAATTACGGCGAGGCGGTGTTTATTTCCATGAAAATGCGCGCGCGGCTCTCTCGCTTGGCCAGGGCGCGGCGGGCGGCGGGCGGCGGTGGGGGCGGGGCGGAGTCAGAGGCGCACGAGGACTGTGACGGGGACGGGTTCGGAGACGGGCACAGCGATGCGATAGCGGAGGGGAATGACGAGTCGTGAACAAGGACATGGCACTTGGGCCCTCGCTGAGGGACGTAAATGGAGGGAGGGACGTGGACGGGAACTGGTTCAGTGGCGGAGTCCAGAAGCAAGAGAGAACAAATGATCTGTCAGAACATTTTTTGGCCAATGAACGTGCTCATTGGCAATTTTTTCACACTTGCAATGGTTGTGTAAAACTGATCAATGTGTGTCCAATATAGCTCCATGCTAATAAGATTTAAGAAAATAATCTATTGTACTTGGAAGACTGGAAACAGAAAAAGCTGATATTGCCAAATTGACTCACTCGACATATACAAGATTTGAAGGTACAGATAATCGACATAACATACACACTTCTACTCTCAATGCAGTCGTTCTGAACTGCAAGGAAATATTTCTGACATTTGCAACTTTTATCAGGTATCTGAGCTGCGTGGAGCTCTTTCCGTGAAAAATTTGAAAATATTTAAGCTTGGCATTTTCGGAGTTTCCCATTTACTATCTTAAATTCTAAAATTTAATAAGGCATAAAATACAATGTTACTGTATTTTACTTATATTCAATACTCATTATTGACGCTGGACACATCTTGTAGAGTCGAACTGTATTTGTGGAATGGTAATATTTTCGGGGGTTTATATGTACGCGCGTGAACTCTCTTTGGTATGCATGTATTCAAAATAATGCTTTTATGTCCTGGAAGCATGTGTGAGCATATGTGCGTCAACATATCAGGAGGGTCGAGTGTGCACGTGTGTGGGCGCCCAAGTGTGCGGAATTATTCGATCAAATAGCATAGTGCAATATTTCACGCTCCTTTCCTTACTTTCATACATCGTGCCAGCAGAAAGAACGTTAATATCACAATTTGCTCCCGCGAACGTCCACTTTCTCTACTAGACCAGATCTTCCCTACAAATTTGATTCGTCCCTGACGCGAGCTCCGATATCTTTTAAGATTTTCTATGCTTGAAACACATTTCGATGCCAGTCGTAAACTTTTTTATTTACTTAACGTCAACAACAGTTAAAAACTGTATGACGTACCATATGGGACAAGTGCATTCATTAGACAGGGTAGTTGACTGCAGTGATGTAGTGGTACCGTAGATTGAGGTCATTTTGGAGCAAATTCACGTGGCCGAAGCCAGCAGAATGATACTTATGGGCGACAACATGACGGAAGGAAAACTTTCTGCAACTGCTTTCGTCTAAGGGAATTCAAGTCGGTTGTCGCAAGATACAGATTAGCGGCTCATAAAATAACATCAAGCTTTAATTATGCATGTGCATTCAATTGTAAAAAAATTTCATCGCACAAGCAATTGTTTGCTATACGAAATTGCCTTGTGACGAGGGATCTGCTCTCTAATGCAGGGTAACGATGCCTGGCACTCAAAACATGGAAAGCGAGCAGCCTGGCCACTAGACCACGGGTCACCCTGCAAACAGCGGACAAGGATTTGGCAAGTGTGGCGGCATGACGTATGTTTCCGCACACATTTCATGAACAGCCAGAGATTGCCGCTCTGCCTCCCGCGCCGCTTTCCTGGCCAGAGAGCCACCGCCACCGCCACCGCCGCCACCGCCACCGCCACCGCCACCGCCACCGCCGCCACCATCGCGGCCACCGCCGCCGCCACCGCCGCCGCCGCCGCCGCGACCGCCGCCACCGTCGCCGCCGCCACCGCCACCGCCACCGCCGCCGCCGCCGCCACCGCCACCGCCGCCACCATCGCCGCCGCCGCCGCCGCCGCCGCCGCCGCCACCGCCACCGCCGCCGCCGCGACCGCCACCACCGTCGCCGCCGCCACCGCCACCGCCACCGCTACCGCCACCGCCACCGCCACCGCCACCGCCACCGCCGCCGCCGCCATAAATCACCCGCGCAACCTCGGCGCCGCGGGGGCCGGCGCGTATTTCACATTTTTAATTATCTCCCTCTTTTCCGGCTCGGAGTGGAATGGAACGGAATGTAAATAAGAAATTTACGGCCTCCCGTCCGCTTCGTGCAGGTCTCGCTGGACACATCACCGAATCCGAAGCGTGAACTACGTGAGTAAACATGGGCGATTGGAAACGTGAAGGATGCGGAGAAGGCGCGGCCAGGCTGCAACTCAGTGGCCTGGAGGCCGATCCGAGGAGACGGCGCGGCGGTTGCTGGAGGCGGAGCTGCTTCGGATGGGACGGCGTGCGGACGACGTAGGGTTTGGCGAGGGCGGAAGGGAAGGACGAAAGAGGATGGTTGTACGCCGAGAACGCGGGAGGAAGGAGGTATAAGGCTAGGGTGGCACCCGCCACAGGGGGGGGGGTAGCCAGGGCGGCGGGACCCTAGTCATGTCGCCCTGCAGCGGAGGCGGGGTTGGCGGGGTCCGAAGGGAGAGACGAATTCACGAGGGGGATATAGAGGTTAGGGTGCTAGCCGCAACATCTGGGGGAGGGCCAAGGAGGAGGGGCTAGGAGCGGTGGCGGGGTTGGCGATGAGAAACGAGGAAATCGCCGAGATGTCGTTGGGGAGGCGGAGTGGTGACGAGGGAAGTGGGTAGAGTGGCAAGAAGCGGGTGGGAAGTGGAGGAGGGGAGCGAAGAGGGGCGGGAAGCGGAGGCAGGGTTGGCGAGGCAGAGGAGGCGAGGCGAGGGCAGGGGAGGGGAGAGTGGCGACGGGCAGGAGGGCGGTGAGGAGGGGAGCGAAGAGGGGCGGGAAGCGGCGGCCCGCGTTGCCCAGATGACGGGGCAGCGATAACGGTCGTTATTTATGACAATTGCTTATAGCACTTATTTATAGTGTAATTGCGTGACATACATTACGCGAACGCATGCACCTCGCGTACGTGATTCCTTCAAGCCGCGCGCGTCGAATACATCTTCCCGCGGTCGCCGCCCGCCCATTCGCCCATTCGCCCACCCGCCCGCCCGCCATGCCTTACCGGCTTGTTGCTTATCTCGGAACATTTGTATTCGCGGCTGGCAGCGGTTATGCTGCTGTAATTGTCACTGGCACCTCGGCCGGCGATCTCGTGCATCATGGGGTGGGCTGGGCGGGCAGAACAGCCGGGCTGAAAGAGTTTGGGCGCGGCGGTTGGGAGGGGGAAGGGAGGGAAGGAGGAGGGGAGGTTGAAAAGTGAGGTTGAGGGGCAGGTGCACCCACGCCGCCACCACTCTCAGCGGCTTCAGAAATGAAATGGAGTGTAAAGTGGAAGGAAACTGAATTCTACCACTACGAAGCTCAGCTTCTGGACCTCCACGGATCCGGAAGTTCTGGTAGTCAAATGCATGTATCCTGTGTGCTTCATTACTTACGGTGTCTGGAATGTCCATTTTCGTGTTGGTACATCGTTACACTAATTTTCAATATTTGTTTTCACTTGCAAGAATTGGCATTAGAAGTCAGGAGACTATCGACAATTATAGACTGAAATATGAAATATTCGGAAGAACATGGAGGCATTGACTGCATCATAGTACTACGACTCCGCCTAGTTTAAATACAATTACATTTTATTCTATGAAACATTTTCATTGAAAAGTGTTATTGCTTAATTCAACATCACAACTAATGCCAGCTTGTAACTGACTACGTTGTACCATCTCTCCTGTCGGCAATTTCTCTAGTAAGCCTCCTATAGGCGAATCTAGCCACCCGCGACGCGGGTACATCGGGGCCGCTTGAAGGCGAGGGCCGCGGCAGAGGCAGAGGCATCGGCGTGGGGCGTTGCCAGCCTAACCGGAGCGCGACGGAGGCGGAGATGGCGGTGGCGGCGGCGGCGGAATCGAAGGAGGAGGCACAGGCCGGTGGGGTGGAGGAGGCGGAGGAGACAGAGGAGGAGGAGGCTAAGACGGAGGCGGTGGGAGGAGGAAAGAGAGGTGGAGGTGGCGGCGGCGGCGGTGGCACGGGGCGGCGGCGGGATGGAGGCGGCGTGCGCGGTAGCTGCGGCTGCGGGCACCGCGTCGGCCGATCGTCGCATAATGACCGTCATTAGCGCGGGCCACAGCGTGGATGCGGACGGGCGGGGCCGGGCGGGACGGGCGGGGCCGGGCGGGGCTGGCGGGGCTGGCTGCTCGGCTCCTGCGCGCGGCTCCAACACACTCGTCCTGCCGCCTCACTCACGCCACGCCCCCCTAGCCCTACTAAGGACACGCGTCGGAAAGAAAGCCGCGCTCTCCACCCCCGCAGAAATATATCACATATTCTGTTTCCTTCTCACACAATTGTGTGACGTCTGTAGACGAGGCGCTCCTAAATTAGTTAAAAAAGACAGGGGCGCACGATACGCGATAACCAATGTTTTTTATTAAGCCATTAAAACATACTTTCTTTTGAAGAACTTCAAGTATTTTTGTTACTCGATAATATAATAATAATAATAATAATAATAATAATAATAATAATAATAATAATAATAATAATAATAATAATAATAATAATAATAATAATACACAGGGTTAGGCAGTGTTAATTCAAAAAGTTGCGCCACCATTGTAACAAACCAAACGTTTTGCAATGCACTAAATTTAGGTAAAGTTTATTTGCAAAGTCATTCTGAGCTATCAAAAGAAATAATGGACCCGAGATTCGCAGAAATAATGAACGAAGTGCAATACATGGTGTAGATTCTTCTTTCTATCTATCATGGATTAATCAAAAAACTATCTTTCATTTTCACTTATCCTTCCAAAACTATGTGGTTCATCATAGATGCTTGACTATCTATGTGGTGTTTAGAATATTAGGTGAGATAATGATCTTTTGATTCATATTGATTCATTGTCATATCGCAAATTAGGGCATTCATTGAGCGGAACCAATTGCAAGTTATGAATTCTTGTGACTCAGAATATACTTAGGGTGCAGTAAAAAAAGGATCAGGGTTATTTTTTTTTCAGAATGGGGATGACAGTTAATATGTAGATTACCACCAAGATAATATTTTTAATTACTACAAAAATGGAAAGTGTATGAATGTTCAGAAATATAAAAAGCCAAAAATGCGGTCTAGGCAATAAGATTGCCGTTGTTGGTAGGGTAAAATGCGAGGGTTCACGTACTTCACCTGCAGACTGCAGATTTAAAGTGCTCTGGTTTTAGGTCACCCAGTAAATATCGGTTCTGTTGTGTAACGACACGCTGTTACATCCATATTTACACATTGTTGGTTTACTTTTTTTAAAATTGTTTGGTTTATATTAAATAAAAAATGAAATGTCTCATCACGTCAAACATGTTTGAACGAGTTCGACGAAAAGCAAATCATCTGTCTGAAGAATCAAAAAGACCATCACCACCCTCGAATGATCTCACACCGAGAAACGTACAATAACATGGAGAAAGAACGTGATATAAAACTAAACAAAACAAGTATCTCTAGCAAAAGGAGACGTAAATCTTTGTGAACAACTCGTAGTATACTATGAATGCACATACACCTCAACAACAAAGTTCGAATATATTCTACATTTTAAAAACTCCGTAAACACCCAAATATTTTATAAATTAATTAACTTTTTTATGTGTTTCTTCTAGCTTCTAAACATTAGTTTCAAATGATAAAATTGTGAATAGATCAATATATTATGGCTTTAGGGACAATGAGGTCATTCATTTCTTGATTTTTGATAACAAAAAGTATTTTTATGTAATGCATGCTTGTATAAAATCCAAAAACGTAACTTACACGAGCGAAGTGTGGTATTAAAATAAGAGTGTTCGCTTGCTTGATAAATTAAGTTATTCTCTGTACCGTTCCAATTTTAGTATATGCACCGGCGAAGTGGTACAAAGAAGGGTTTGGTTTCAAAATTAAAACTGTTTTTTTCCCGAATAGTTATCAGCCCCACCTAAGCTCTTTAAATATATTCTGATAAAAAATAGATTACTTAATTCCTCATTACAATAACATATTTTTTAAAGTAAAACTACAGTTTTCAATGCAAATGTGAACTTCAATTTCATTCAAAGGCATTACCGAGTGTGGCTACCTATTCTACCAATAATTCAGTGCCTCATTCCTACCGTCCCCGAGTGAGCGCAATGTCCGATCAAAGGCCATCCTCCTCATCTGGAACCGGCGAAGGGAGCGGTTGCGAGTCGGCTTCGAGTGGCCAGTGACCGCTTCCCCCGCCCCTCGACGCCCCCCCCCCGCCGCCGTCAATGGTCGTCGAGCCGCGGCTTATCCCGTGGGGCTGGGCGCGGCGCGACGCCTGTCACCCGGAGGAGCTCACGGCGACCGCACCGTCCGATTTCGAGAGCGGCCACGCGCGGACAGCCTGCGGGGCAGGGGGCGGGGTGGGGCGAGGGGCGGGGCGGGGGCCGAGGAGGAAGACGTCCGGCGTAATTATTGCGTGGACACTACGCGACGAAACAGCGCTCTTGCATTAGCGGGCGCGATCGACACCCGCCGGACAGCGGACACGATGCGGCGGGGGCGGGGGCGGGGGGCGACGGGGAACAACAAAACCGCTGACGCGAACACGAACGAACACGAGTGGGAGCGAGCGGGTACTCGGGGCGCGGGCACACGCATCCACGCCCGCTCACGCCCAGCAGGTGCCGAACGAGTGACGGCTTCTTTACAGGCGAGCGCGGTGGGGCGGGGGCGGCGCCGGGGGCGCGGGGGAGACGTCGACCGAGTGGCGATGTGCGAGAGGGCGGCCGAGGAGGATGACGGCGCGAGCGGAAGGGGGTGGGGAAACAGCGAGGACGGGGGGAAAAGAGGAGGGCCGAGGGCAAGGGCGGGGCGAGAGGATGGGAAGGGACATGTGCTGTGATGATGGCACAGGTGGGGGCGGATGCGTCCGAGGACGGTGGCGCCTAGTGCGAGAAGAGGGCGAAGATGCGAGCGAAAAGCTTGTGAGTGAGTGGGTAAGTGTGCGATGGGAGGGTGAGCGTGGGTTTGATGGATTGTTACTGATTCCGGGCGCGTCAACTGCTAAGGTCATTAGTCTATATGCATTGCATGTTTTCCTTGGGAGGTGGCAGTCCGCAAGATCCGACGCCGACCTACCGTCGGCTAGCGGGGTTTCCTCAACCAAGTATCTCCCATCAGCGGGGAAACGTCCCAGGCGGGACAAGTGTGAGCGTGGGTGTGTGTGAGTGAATTGGCCTATTGAATTTTCGCGTCAACTGTTTTGGTCATTAGACCGCTATTGTAATAAATGTATTTTCTCGGAAATATTACCAATCTAGCATTCACCTGGTATTGATCGCAAAAGTACTGAAAACCCCCGATCAGAGCTAGTGTCGAAAATCCGCCACCGTCGGAACTCGCCCCTTCGGACTTCCCGGCCGGCCTCGCCGCAGAGACAAGGGCGACGCTGTCTCTGAGCTCTCTCGGCCGGTGCGTGAGTGAAGGCGTGGGAGAGCGGCGCTTGTACGCACGAAGCGCGCGCGGGGCGCAAAGAGAGAGAGAGAGAGAGAGAGAGAGAGAGAGAGAGAGAGAGAGAGAGAGAGAGAGAGAGAGAGAGAGGGTGACTGCGCAGAAAGGAGACGCGCACGGGCTCATTGATGAAGCGCTCCGATTCTTCTGCTGCGGCGTGAGATTCTGCTGGCGCCTACGCGTCCCTCCGCACCTCTCCGTAGGCCCCACGCGCGGCTGCTGCTCACCTACTTTCTTCTTACGTTTACGTCCTCGTCCTCCGCAAAGTGCATGCCACCGTTAGTCCCTTTTGCGTAATCGGATTGGATGACGCTCCATCTCCTCTGATATATTATTTCAATCCTTGTCAAACTAGCTAATTATCTCTCATGTAGAGGCTATGATTTCGCGATAATTTCGAAATCATACATTTATTAAGTGAAGGAGATCTCGAGACAAAATGAAGGGGGGGTGATGTTTTCTGAATCTCGCCTACGGACATTTTCCCAACACTCGTATTCCAGGAAATCTTTCCTTCCTGTATTGCTCTGATTCACTCTATTTCTTGGAACCTGTAAGTACTAGGATGATGTTTTTCGACGGCGCTCCCATCGCCCGTTTGCTGCATCTTGCGTCGGCTTCGGGCAAACGTCCCCCTCTCATGTCCACCCAGGTTGCTATCCCATTGGGGCCGCGCTGCTGGCTGCGCGCCATGCCTTGCGGCGGAGGGGAGGGGTGGGGGGCGGGGCGGAAAAGAGGAGCGTAGGGGAGCGGCGGAGGGCGGGTGGAGAGGCGGAAAGGTGGAGTTGTGGGGCGGAGTGGGACAGAGGAATAAGGCGAGAGAAGCGGTGGGAAGGGCTGGATTTGGAGGACGGGGGGTGACGGCCGGAGGAGACAGGCGGAGGGAGCTGGCGGGGGTAAAGCGTAGAGCGGGGGGGGGAAGCGGGGTGCCGCGTACGCCCTTCCACCCAGTGCCCGTCGCTCTTAATAGAAATTTGGCTGCCCGGCGAAAATTACACTTTTCAGGCAGCGGCTTCGCCTCCTCCGCGCGCCTGCGGGCGAGCGCGTCTTGAATGCGCTCCCGCTCCCACTTAACCAGATTTCCGGTTCCAGCAGCCCGCCCTGCGCCAGCCGCTCTCCTCCCCCCACAACGCCCCTCATCCCCTCGGCAAAACGTGCCACGCCCCGCCCCGTCCCGTCTCGTCTTACTCCCCGCCCGTGTCTCTCCACCCACTTCGCCTCGCCCTGCTGCACTCCGCCTCACCCGCCCCAACCTGACCGTCCTGCTCCACCCGACCCACACCCGTTCACTTCAACCCGCCCACCTCTACGCCAGCCTGGCTCGGCCCACCTTTCCGACCTACCCGCGTTGACACCGCCTGCCTGCCACACCCCATTCCGCCCCGCCCCTTTGCCCAGTCCTGTCTCGCAGTCCTCGCCGTCGCGGCGCCCTAGACACTAGGCAACACGCACCACTCCCTGCCCCGAGCCCTCCGTCCTGCGCCCCTGTACACGCCTTTTCCCTCTCACCCACCTGTTCCTCATTTTCACTTGCCCGCGAACAATCGAATCCACAGGAAGAAGAGGGATGGGCGAGAGAGAAGGGTAAGAATCGAATACCCTTCGGCGTTCCCTCCTCGTATCCGCACTACACATTGCTGCTCCTCCTCCTCCGCCTCTCCCCGCGCCCCCGTGCCGACGTGGGTGCCGGTACCCCCTCCGCAGCCCGCCCACCCCCTCCCCGCGCGCGCGTCCGCCGCACGAGGCGTCTCGTCTCGTCTTTTTGCGGCGAGGTCGAGATTTATTCAGCTGCCCACGGGCGATCAGAGTTTGTATAGAAGATTATACGTATAGCCACCACTTTTAAATACTTGCCGGCGACGCGCGGGCACCGGGGGCGGCAGCGTGCGGCAGGCTGCAGTAGGGGTGGGCGCTGCCAACCGGAGCGGAGCGGAGTAGAGTAGTGCGCAGAGTGGAGTAGAGCTGAGAGAGGAGTAGAACGGAGAGAGGAGTAGAACGGAGAGAGGAGTAGAACGGAGAGAGGAGTAGAACGGAGAGAGGAGTAGAACGGAGAGAGGAGTAGAACGGAGAGAGGAGTAGAACGGAGAGAGGAGTAGAGCGCAGAGGAGTACAATACAATGCAGAGAGGAGGAGAATGAAGAGCAATAGAGTGGAAAAAATTAGTGTGAAGAGCAATAGAAGGGGTAGAGGGGAGAGGAAGAGTTTGAAGGAAGTGGACGCAAAAGGAGTAAAGTGGAGCGGAACAGAACGGAGCGGAGTCGAACCCGGCGACACAGAGTAGAGCGGAGCAAATTTGCGAGGAGAGTGGAGCGGAATGCAGCGAAGACGGCGCGGCTGAGGAACTGGAGCATGTTCTCGTGCGCATGTCTTTGCACTTTTGAATTCATATCGGGGCAGCAAACCTACTGAGTACACTCCGCAGGTCATCTGAGGTCAGGAAGGATGGAGGGAGAAAGGAGAGGAGGAATAGGAAACATGGGGAAACCCAGAGAAATAAGAAGAGGCAGGGTGAGAATTTGAGAAGAGATGGGGATATGAGGAAGAAACGAAATAAAATGGGTGTATGAAAATAAAACAATAAAGGTAAAAGAAGATTGAGGACATGGTAGGAGACGACCCCAAAACGAAAGGAAGGTTTTTTGTCGGTAAGGAACGGGGAAGACAAAGAACAAAAATAATAAATGGAAAAGTCGATAGAGCATGACGGAATTTGTTTGATGAAAGACGTGGAGAAGCAAACACTGATGGACAAAGAGATCGCAATGATTGGTTGGTTGGTTAGTGATTCCGGGCACGTCAAACGCTTAGGTCATTAGTCCCGTAAATGCAGTTTATGTTTTTTCCTCGGGAGATGGCACCTACCGTTGGCTAGCGGAGTTTCCCCCTAAACAGGACTCTCCCACCAGCGGGTCACCGCCCCAGCCGGGACAAGCTCTAAGCTCTGCTCCGGCATTCGCCTGGTGTTGATCGGAGAA
The DNA here is from genome assembly GCA_011170035.1 of Teleogryllus occipitalis. Taxonomy (NCBI): domain Eukaryota; kingdom Metazoa; phylum Arthropoda; class Insecta; order Orthoptera; family Gryllidae; genus Teleogryllus; species Teleogryllus occipitalis. The sequence continues at coordinate 50,482 of BLKR01005819.1, forward strand.
ACCACGGAAAACTACCTATCAGATCAGCCGTCCGCTAGAATTCTCCTCCAGACAGGACTGAATTCAACCTAGCTGAGAAGCTAGTGTCGCAAATTCTGCCGCCGTCAGGGCTCGAACCTTGGACCTCCCTGTCAGAGGCGCTGCAGTGACATCAGTTGATGCACTGTTACCACTTCCAGTAGATCGCAAGAGATACGGATGGAGAAGTGAGAAAACAGGTGAAGTTGGGTGAAAACTAGAGGGTTGTTTGCAGAAGAAAGGGAGAGTTAAGCGTGGCACCGAAAAAGACGAAAGAAAATGTATCGCCATTCACATTAGCCGATTCATTACAGACATTCATACAACGTGTGGTTTCACTAGGGATGAAATCTAACCAGGCATGAGAATACAATTATTGTGTTTTTTTTACTGACTTTCATTGTTACGTTCACGCTTGCGTGTTAAAGTAATTAATTTAGAAATAATTACATTTGAAACACACAAATGACGTTACTTTTTCTTTTCTCTAATACGATACAGACACCTAATGTTATTAATACTTCTTACATTACACGTTAATGTGCATCGCAACTATCTGATTCCTATTTTAAATTTTGTCTGACTCGCGTGATAGTAAATCAAACATTGTGCGTTACTTCTATATCAGTATCAAAATTCCTGTGATCACTTTTGAATGGAACAATCATGAATTTGTTAATTACCTCAACTGACAATTTCGACTTCCCGAAGAAGCTTTTCTAAAAGCTATGTAGTTGAGTAAATGACTTTACAGACTTCAGCATGTGTTTTGTTTCCAATATACAAAATCTTGACACATGATCAGCCAAATGAAATTTGGGATAAAACACGTAATTTTAAATCGGTTGAAATATAAATTTCGAGGGGGACGAACGTTTCTTTAGATTATCAGATAACTAAAATTATCCTATATTGCATTAAATAATTCAAGTTCATGTAGTTTTCACCAACGCCTTTGTTCCATCAATAAGCTTTCGAAACCTTATCCGTTTCCATAACATGTGCTGAGAGAAGATTTCGATTGATCTAATGGTGACAAAATCATTTCAAGCAGCTTCTTTAGATTTAAAGAAAGGCGAAGATGACATCCATTTTAATTAGATGAGTGGAAAAAAATCATAAATTTGAATTATTATAAATTGCCAACACAAAAATATATGAATACTGAATTGTGAGGCGTACACAGTATTTCGTGAGGGCCTTCACATCCTCAAGCACAAGAGGTGTTGTGCAATTACCGAAATGACTTCATAGGTCTGGCCGCGCTAGGGCCCGCTGGGGCCACGCGTGTGCAAACACAGCGCCCAGAAGAGCGCGAAAGTGCGCGGCATTGTTCATTTCACGCAATAACGCGCGAACACGGCTTGTTGGTCTTACAAAACAGCCTCGACGTCCACCAGCCGCGTATGTCCACAATATTTCATCACTGTACAAACTACCAGCCAGCAGGCGCGCGCGGCCTTTGGTTAGCTGCCTCGCCGCCCGAATAAACGCCTCGGCAGGCGCACGATTCAACGGAAACAATAGTCAATCCACGGGCGATAAACAAGCTACAAATCTCCGAACGGATATCTTAGGGCCGCGGCGCGCGGCACGTGGGGCGCTGTACCCGGGCATTACGCCGCGCTAACGACGTGCGAGGCGGGTGGCGTCCGTGCGGGCGAGGAGAGGGCACCGCTGCAAACAAAGCGGGGGCGGGCGGGGTCCCAACGCGGCGACGCACGCACAGACGCCCCGCCCCCGCCCCCGCTCCCGCCCCCGCGCGAGTAATGAGTCCACACGCATTCCACCTCCGCCCCCGCCTCCTCCCCGCGCCAGGCGCGTGACGGCGGGAGGCATGAGAACAAGAAGCGAGACTCTTCCGACCCCACATTCTGCCCTTCTGCCTTCAATTGCAATCACCGTAAATTTATTATTATTATTAATAATAATAATAATAATAATAATAATAATAGTTATAATAATATCAATAATAATATCAATCATGCCGATCCGTATAGCCGAGATAGCTAAGGCAGAAGTGCCGTGATGGTCTTGGATCGAAAGAACGCGGGTTCGAGTCCCGCCTCGGCATGGTTGTGCTTGTGTGTGTCATGGTATATTTGTGATTTCCATTACATTCTTCATCACCATCGTTACCATTTCCATACCTCATTCCCCAGGGCTAACAACCCTGGGGTCTAAAATTGGACTCAGCATAGAAATACTGATCTCCCCCCAATAAAATCACGTGCATATCCCCGTGAAACACCGCGCTTCGGTGGGTACCTATGGGTAGGAATCGAACTTGGGCCTCGGTAGGTACAACTGCGTGGTCCGTAAATGGTCTATTTGCGATCAAATAATAATAATAATAATAATAATAATAATAATAATAATAATAATAATAATAATAATAATAATTATATATAATTTGAAGTGAATGTTGAAAATGCACAGGCAAGTGTGTGAGAGTGAGGTTATAGTTACGTTTAAGAAGTCCATGACTGGGAAAGTATGCACATTACAACAGAATATGGGTAACTTATTGTCAACTATAAATGGATAGCTTATTCACGATGAGATCTTTACTTTTTTATTTATAAAAAGGTATGTGAGTCCATGAGAAGATTTGCTACAAAATTTTCTCCTACAATATGTCTTCAATAACCATGATGGGTGATCCGTTTACCGTTTAATTTGCTCCAATTGTACTCGTATTTACTGAAGACAATGCTTCGGAGGCAGTTTCAAAACAGCTGAAATGCTCAGAACTAAATGCTTGGTTCAATTTAAACAAATATATCGAAACCAGAAGTAAATTTATTTATCCTGAAATATCATAAAATTGTGTTGGCCAAAACCAATATGTGTTGGAAGATAAGGAAAATATTTAAAATTCTTGGATTTAAAAAATAGCCACAATGGTGGATTTTTTCAGTTGCCGTCAAATGTTTGTGAATTTCCACTGGTATACATTTAATTTTGGTTTATAATATTATGTTATGTTTATCTCGAATTTTTATTTTTGCATTATCCTAATTCTTTGTAGCATAAGTGTGAATAACTGGATGTTATCCAGAAATTACAGGTGTGAAGACGGGCGCATTATTATTATTATTAATAAATTGGGTAACAGTTCAATACTTGAAACATTTTACAACTGACATCAAATTAAAGACATCAAACATTGGCTTGTTCCAGCAAGTTAATGTTAAAATTATTTCATACTTCAGTTTCCGGAACGTAACGTGGGATGAACACAGAAACAATATTTGAACGTAGTACCGTTGTCTTTAATGGTGAAGTACATTTCTGGCAGAATTTCTAAGTTTAAAACCATGTTCCCTCTTATACCTTGTAAAGGCATTTCAAAATTATGACTAGTAGAAAACAAATCACAACAGATCCGCTGAACACAGACGAAAATTTGGAAACATTCATGAATGTAAATCAATTTCTCCCGAAGGATTGTAATATTTGACAGTATAAAAACATTAAATTACATACCGAATTAACTAAAAATAGTGGGAATATTACCGTGAAGATTGGGAGATTCGCACTAACTCCTCTTCAGTTGTTCATAATAATCTCATCCGTAAAAGAGAAAATCGAGCTGATAGACGAAATTTAGGACAATCTGAAAACACATGTTCATCGGGATTCCTATTCTAAACAGTCTTCCCAAAATCAAGAAACAACTTTTATTCCGAAAGGCATTTCACTACTATTCCAGCTGACTGGGCGAACACAGCCCATTGCATTCAATTGCTCCTTTCTCTCCCATTGAGAAAGCAGTACCCGCATAGCGCTACATTAGCTCCCGCATCCTCCTCATTCCCGCTCCCACACCCACCCCGCTCCTCCCGGCTCCGCCCCGCTCCGCCCCGCTTTCATTCCCGCCCCTCTTCCACTCCCATTCCTTTTATTTTCATTTATTTGCCATAGATGGTGAATACATAGCTCAGTTGAAATAACTCTACATATGTTTGATGGCTTAATACTAACTTAAATTAAAACTTAAAACTAATACAAGGGTTGAGGTTACCCATGGGGCTCCTCTAGTCGGGATCTAGATCAGAGAATTTTTTGAGAAAAATGTGGAATGGAAACATATTTTGTATTCGGGTTCTATGTGATGGGTTTTTGCCGAGTCTGTGAACTGCTAATGAAGGGATTTGGGATATGTTTGAGAAGAAGTTGGTGGCTAGATATGTGATGGTCTATAGTCTCTAGGTCAAATTCGTTATGTAACTGTTTGTTGGTGACATACCAGGGAGCGTTTGAGATAATTCTGAGGAATTGGTTTTGTATTATTTTCTCCCATTCCTACTCCCGCTCCTTTCTCGCTCTCCAACCCGCTCTCGTCCGGGCTCCGCACCGCTCCAGCTTCCGTTGCGCCGGGCTCCCCCTGCTCTCGCTCTCCCTCGTCGCCCCTCATCTCGCGCGCTCGGCGGCGGCGGCGGCGGCGGCGGGGCCCGCAGCGGGCAGCCAGTAGAGCGCGGCGCGGCGCGGCACGGCGAGGCGAGGCGGCGGGGGACGGGGCAGAGGACCAGCTACTGTCCGCTCGCAGTAATTAATACCTGGAGGCGAGGGCAGCGGCGCGTCGGCCGCGTGGGGCGGGGAGGTGGGTGGGCGGGGCGGGGAGGGGCGGGGCGGGGCGGGCGCATTCCACGACTTGCGTGGCCCGAGGGCGCGCGCCGACAGGGAATATATGGAAATTACAATAATGATGAAGTAGCCGCTGCAGCTCCGACGGCCAGCCACCGGCCGGCTCGCCATTAATAAGTACATCACCCGGCCGCGCTGGGCGGCAAAGGGCGGCGAGGGCGGTACCTTACCGAACCATCGGCTCGGGCGTGGCCCCGTCCCAGGGGCAGAGAGGATACGGCGCAGCGCATCTCGCCCTGGCAGAGCAACCGCCGTGCATGCCTGCCCTCGGCCTTATCGGTGGAATACTCCAGATTTTATCCGGCTGTTGCGCCTACCGGCCGACTGGTGATGGAATGCTCAAGAGGGTAAACGAGAAATCAAAAACCAAAATGTCGGCAAATATGATAATATAACGCCAATCTCTCCTGGACAGTACACGCTTAAGTAAGTAGCGCGTACACTAGCAGAAAATACGTGTTATAATCTCTTGGATGGTTGAATGAATGAACTGATAAGGACTTCACAGCATTTACCTGTAAACAATATGTTTGGGTTGTTCAGTGATCGTGGCTATCTCATCTGTGGGCTCCGTCAAGAGGCAAAGAAAATTGAAGGCGCGCTCTTGTTTTTCCATCGGGTGCTACTGTGGTGCAGCCTACTGTTACGCAATTCCGAAGCCGCGCATTAGAAGCAGGCGCCTGAGCGGGAGGGCGCGGGGCGGGGGGCGGGGGGCGGGAGGGAAAGGGAGGGGACGGTGGCGGGCCCGTCATTCCCTCGCGCTGCCACCGGAGAGCCTCTAAAAATATTCATTGATATCAGGGCAGCACATGTTAGGGCTATCAGCCATCTGAAGGGCTTTCTCCGGTGGTAATTTCATATTTAGATGCGGCGGCGTAGGGCAAAAAGAGCAGCAATGACCGCGGGTCACAAAGCAACCGCGGCAGCTACCGGCGCGCCGGCTACCGCCGCCGCCGCCGCCGCCGCCGCCGCCGCCGCCGCCGCCGCCGCCGCCGCCGCCGCCGCCGCCGCCGCCGCCGCCGCCGCCGCCGCCGCCGCCCCGAGCGGCAGCCAGGGCGCGGCGCCACGGACCAGACGTACAAGAAGAAAGAGACGAGAGGAGTGGCGCGGCGCGGCGCGGCACGGCACCCGAGGAACGGCGGCGGATGACAGCAGCCAATTGAAGGGAGAAAAGGCAACGCGCGATCTCTCCGAGACGCGCCACAATCACTCCCACAACGAACGCATTCAAGAAAGCACTTAGTATTTGGGTGCGAAAAAGCAATATGCTTTAGTTATTGCGACAGCATTGCCCTAAGATCAAATTCGTAATTCTTTTCACGATGTGTGCACGTTTTCTATTACACGGGAGCGAAACATTATAGTTTTCAAATGTTGCCAACTAAGCTCGTTGGTTCCTCATTCGTAATTGAACTGGTATGTATAATTAAAGGGGCAGGACATCTGAAGCTTAAGAAAGCATGTGCAGATTCTTCTTCTCCCCCATAGGCCACATGATCTTGTCGCTGATTTGTTGACGATTAATAATAAAAATATTTCTCGAATATTTAGGTATACTGATTCACCGATTTATTCAATGTTTATATTCATTTACATACATTCCCAAGCAATGAAACATGGCACGATTAAAATGTAAATTTATTCGATCCAAGCTCTTGTAATTGTGTGTAATGTTACTATTTTCTTCAGTGTGATTCGACAAAAAAGAGATTAATATACTGTTATACTTTTTCTCAAGGAAAGACGGATGAAAAATAAACTGAATTGTCGGCAAGGTAGTCTTTGAAGTTTCTTTAAGAAAATCACACTAATCCGTGTGTCGGCATATGTACTCTCAATATGTAATTACAATCAATTACAACAATTGTACCACATTCGGTTACTGCTCATTAATTTAAATATATTCTTGAACAGTTTAATGACGTTTATTGTCAATTTTCTAAATTGTTTTTTCAAAGAGTATCATTTTTTCCATAGTCCATTTTCTTTAAGTCTAAATCATCAAATAAATATGAAAAAATTCTGATACCGAAATATGAAATTAAGATTCACACTTCTTATGAAATTATATTATTATTATTATTATTATTATTATTATTATTATTATTATTATTATTCGATGTTCTGCAAGAACGCGAATTCCATCTCCACAGTAAAGGTACAGAGACGGTAGTTACTACTCAACTACGGACATTTCAGAAGTCGAAATTTTACATCGTTCACATCGAAAAGGAATTATCTCCCGACACACGGCGGGGAAACCTGTACGGATTTTCCCCTTTCGAGCTGAATTGAACTCCGAATTCGTTCACAGAAGATCAGTTTGATCCATCCGAGTTAACCACATCTCCTAACGGAGTAATTTACACATTACAAGTTTGAAAAACATAATGCGAAACTGCTTTACGCGCACAGTCATTCAAGGTAGTCAAATACCAACCCTGGCTTCTCCTGAATCAGGAACCGGGAAGCATCGTTCGTGACAGTTTTACACATGAGATGGTGGACACAAGCTTTCAAATTTTCCCTAACGGGCAAAACGTTATGGACAAAATTTAAAAGTGTCCCGAAGGTTTTTTATGTCCATCTATCTGACGGCCGATGCCGGAAACCTGGGGGTGCAAAATTTGCTTAGACACGATGTTCGCGATCAGTACCAACAACTAAATAAAGAACCTCGCTACTTTATAACGACGGGTTCTGAACTTCCAACTGGTATCAATACAATTTAAGTGTTATTTTAACATTCATTGAATATTCGTAGTATTTTTTAAAATAAATTATGTATTACATAAACGATACATACATAATTGAAATAATGTACGCTACATATTAAAATTAACGTCCGATTCTATAATGATTAAGAAACTTACTAATATTTCATAAAATTATTTCGGGCAATTTGTTTTATTATAATTTGTGTTTGGCTGGTCGATATCTCTAATACTTTGCAATCCAACACAACGTGAGATACTGCTGTGAATGGACGGAGTTAAGCCGAGGCCCCTCCGTTCGTCGGAAATCCTCGCTTCACGGGCACCAAGGAGACCTTATGGAACTTTCTATTTATATCCATCTCCTCTAATCGAAAGAACTTCGAAATTTGCCATTCTGACTTTTCATCCGTTTGTCCATCGCAGCCTATCTGCCGGTCATGTTGCATACAAAAATCGAGTGCAAGGGAAAAGCACCAGTAGTGGTCAGCAAGTATGGGGGTAGTGGGAAGCTTCGATTTCTTAGTTTCCAAATGTGCTTGATGTTGCCACTACTGCTGCGTAGTCCACTACTGGAGTCTTTACTCTACGTGCCGTGCCATCGCCTTCCTCTCCACTTTCCTTCACCGGCCCACCCACTCGCCCCGATTCTCCGCCCAGTTGCCCGAAGACGCGATCTACCTCCACCTCCTCCACCACCACCATTGCCGCCTCCGCCGCCGCCGCCGCCGCCGCGCCCATCGAGCTACCGGGCGACCGGCGGCGCCGTCGTTCACAGATTTATCTGCAATCAACGCTCTGCCCCCGCCCGCGCCGCCGCCGCCGCCGCCGCCTCCGCCCGCGCCGGGCCCGCCCCTCCCCGCTGGCGCCCGGAGAGGCCGTCATCATCGCGCACCAAGGCCGCAGCGCAATGGCCGCCAGAGGCCGCATTTTAATAAACAACACACGCGCCATTAATATGCCCGGACCGCGCGCGAGAGTAAACAGTGAGGCGGTGGGGACGGGGGGCGGGGGCGAGAGGAGAGCGGGCGTGCTGGCTGGAGACCGTTCTGGAGGCGGAGGCGGGGGGCTGCCGAGGTGGCGGGTAATTGAGGCTGGGACGGGGACGGAGAGGAAAACGAACGCGAGAAGGAGGCGGCGGAGGGGACAGAAGAGAGGGAGGCGGGGAGGCAGGATGGGAGCGTCCTGGGGACAAGGGCGGTGGCGGACACGGGAAAAGCAAGTGGAGGGAACGGGTATGTAGAGGGATGGACCGGGTAGACGCCCGCATTAGCTTGTATAATAAAATATATAAATATATTACGTGAAAACGATTTCGCATTTCGTGTTACATTCCACGATAAAACCTGCTCTTGCTTTCCAGAAGTACACAAGGGGCCATCTCAGCATTCGCTCTGAATTGTGTTTTCGATGAAAATCAAAATTGTGCTGAAATTTTTCAAACGTTTTCAAAAACGAATAACATTACAAAAAGAAAATTACGATTTAGTTACCCAAATCAACAGTTATTAGAACTTAAATATAGGAAAATAAGTTTGAAACAACACACAGACACAAAAACAAATATTAAATATCTTCCGTTCCGAGTCACGTTTGTAATTAGTCTGTTTTGTGACAAGACAACAATCCCAAACAATAATAACAATATTTGTGCTAGGATATTTTTCTAAATTAATGCACACTAATTTACCCCGTTTGTCATTATTTCCTTGACGTTCTCCGTTTGGCATTACTTGTGTGCCGTGCATCTTTTGCAATGAATTCATCAATGCGTGTCAAGAATGGAAGGTCTTCGAATCTCGGAGCATAAATCAAGAACCCGATAGTGCCTTACATTTCTTGTCTATTGAATTCCAAGAGAATTCTTTTTCCGATTTATTACATTTCATGCGATCCCCTGGTCGCCAACACTGTTTACGAGAAGACTTAAACGACGATGAAATGATATTTCCATAGAAGGATATATAGATTTCATTCAAAATGTACTTTTTTGCTGGTTTTATTTTTTTATATCACTTCCCCTTATTAATGCTCCTTTCTTCCGCTTTCTATCCTTTTCCATACAACAATATTTTTCGTTTCCTAATAAATATTAGGACTGAGCACCTTAGTTCATTATTGGTGAGAGGATTTATTATTGAAATGTTCTTACAGATTTCCTTAATCCGTAAAGGAAATTATAATATGGGTCTTCGTTTTTTCTCTTAACATTTAATGTAGCATTCACTTCTCCGAAAAATTCTAGTTTGTCTTTTCTGATACATTCACAACTTCACGTTTTAATATCCCAGTTTTGACGTTTCACTTCATTAAGAATCACCTCATCTTCAGAAATGATTGATAATGTTAATATTTGTGCCTGAAAACTAATGTATTCGATAATTACGATTTATTTTTACATAAAACTCATTAATATTATGTGAATAAGTTACTTTTTGAAAAATTCAAGTGAATAAGCTTAATTGGAAGAAAGTTGTTAGTCGAATTCTCGAAGTACTTGGGAAAAGTAAAATTACTAGTCAAGAATTTCAATGGGCAAGAAGAATCGTTTCTGCAATGTAATTTTTAAGAAATGTGCATTTCCTAGAAAATTATTGGCAGCATTTAATTTCTGAGCATGCTTAGAGAATGATCAGCAGAATTGCTAACTAATCCAGACAGTAAAATTGGTAAAAACTTAAACGTACCCCGATAAACGTTGCCACATCCCAACGATGTCCAAAAATCTTCTTCCTCGAAGGAACGCTAGGCAACAACGGTAAGCCGACTATCATAAAGAAAAGTATTCCATTAAAATTGCAAAGTGCGGCAATGGAGGAAACACTTTTATATTTGCACAAATTTATTAGGCTGAGTTGGGTAATGAAGCAGAATGCTGGGAAATCTGTTCATTATCCTTAAAAGACTTGACATTGCACATTTTAAATTCCTCCGAAAGGAACGTATTTGCGTCACCGAAGAAATATCCTCTTTCTCACTAAGCTAAGCTCATGAAACATGGAACACAAAGTGATATCCTTCTCGCGGGAATGTGGAATTTTGTTAAGTTTTAAGAGATTCGCTCGCGATTGAACATACTGTCTCTAAAATGAACGTGCTGCCTGGAAATGCAGAAATACGGCTTCGTAAATTTAAATGCCACGTTCTGACCGCGATAATTAACACTGAGACACAGAAAATTCATGGCAGAAGTGGCTCAAATCATGACTGCACATTTTTATTACTCGTTATAGCCGGACTTATAATGAGATGAACTCCGTAGGACGGATACACAAATGTCAAGGGTTTTCCACATAAAGTAAATATATTTATGCCTCTATTTCGGAATGTAGTTTCACACAGCGTAGGCCTTGTTTCACACGCATAAAAGAGACAATGACGTCAAACTAGTCAGTGACTTTCCTTGAGAAGTTATTCAAAGTCTTCTTCCTTACTTAATGTCAAGGAATGCAGCAGAAATTCTAAGAGCTTTTCTCAATATAGTTTTCTAAAATTCGAGCAAACAAGATGCATGTACAACATACATATGTGTGCATTGAGTCAATAAATCTTACACAATAAGCGGATTTTATACTTACCATGTTTAAATATTATTTCATTAAGGCAGTTTTTATTCTCTGTTAAAAGGCAAAGACGATTCTAAGAAAATAAATACATTTTTGAATCGTAAAATAAAAAAGAAATATTGTGTAGATGCGTAGATGCATTCATGTCCATTAACTAAGACCTACGTCATATTTCAATAAGGACTCGCCACCGTAACACTTCAAAATATCTCAGTACTTACCTGTATGTAAGAAGAGATGGTTCTTGAGGTTGGTGTGTTTAGAAAATCCCCTGTTGCAAATGTGACACTTGAAGGGCCAAGAACCGTTGTGAACGTACATATGAGACTTGAGGTCTCCAGGTGTCGGGAAGGATTTTGCACACAAGCCGCACTTATGAGGTTTCTCCTGAAACACGACAATGCTATAAGTAAAGAGCAATGGACAAAGAAATCAAATGAATGTGTCGATATTTAAAACATATTTAATTAAGTTTATGAATTTAACTATCTGGACAATGAAATGTTCAAAAATTGCAGATCCTCATAATATATTAGATATATAAAATATATGTCATAAAACGCTTTCAATAAAAATATATAAAAAATTATTTCAATACTGAAATACATTAAAACACTTTCAATTAAAATAAACATATACAAACAGTTCAACCATAAAAATAGTTCGGGAGAGATTCGTGAAATTCAATGTCCGGAGGGAAACACTGCACAAGTGTAAAAGGTGGAAAATGCTCGTACGAGAAAATCATTCAATCATCAAAATAATCAATCAAATTGATTATTTTTTGTTTCTGAGCGAGTCAACTATGGTCAATATCCCCGAAATGTATATGCTATATATCAGGAGGTTGCTGTGTTCCTTGCCTTTGGGATATGATATCCGGCGCAGACTAATACGTAAGCTTGCGAAGTTTCCCTTCCTGGCATCTCCGCTGGCTATGCAGCTACTGCCGAAAACCCACCACCATCGGAACTTTAATGTTCGGCCTCACGGCCAGAATCGCGCCAATGGCAACAGCTGTTGCATTTAGCTATCTGAGTAATGAATAAGTTGGAACGTGATCTCAAATGAAATTTTGAAGATCATTAAATGCCAACGAAATGCTCGTTTTGTATAAAGAGAGAAAGATATGCGTTTTTGGATACCGATTAAGAAGACAGTATTTGTTGTAGTGAGCAGTTACGGAAGAAATCGTCCGATGCTAACGTTTTTATACAAGATTCATTAGGAAATGTATGTGATAGGAATTGAGTGACGAATGCTACGTCTATTTGTTAAAGAAAGTTTTTACATAAATTTAATATGACTTCTTAGGGGAGTTTTTATGAATATATCATAAAATAAGCACCTACGTACACAAGCGTCCCATACATGGTATTCAAACGAGTCTCTTCAGAACCATTATTACACTTGCTAAATATATCAGGCACGTGAAAACCACGAAGCAGAACAGCAATTTTCTCATCCACCCTCTCCTTCGCCCTTCGTCGCCCTTTCCTCCGTCCTCGCGAGCACGGCCCCCTCCATCACCGTCCTCTCCTCCGTCACCATGTATTTACTGAAAACCGTCTCTCGTTTTGAACAAAACTTGCACGATAACTAAGCATTACACCTTTCTATCTCCCCAAGAACGTCCGGCGTCTGGGCAAACAAGCCAGCAACAGCAGCATTTCAACGCGGTATTCCGCAATTGAGCGAAATTGCGACTCGGCTCCGCTGCACGACGCCCCCGCCTCCGGCCCCCGCCTCCGGCCCCCGCCTCCGGCCCTCGCCTCCGGCCCCCACCTCCGGCCCCCGCCTCCGGCCCCCGCCTCCGGCCCCCGCCTCCGGCCCCCGCCTCCGGCCCCCGCCTCCGGCCCCCGCCTCCGGCCCCCGCCTCCGGCCCCTGCCTCCGGCCTCCGCCTCCTGCCCACGCCTCCGGCCCCACCCCCGCCGCCCGCCCACGCCCCTCTCGCCGCCTCACGCGCTCTCCGCGAGCGCGGCGTGTTGCGAGGCTTCTCAATGCCTGCGGAGGCGGCGGTGGCGGGGCGGGGAGGGGGCGGAGAACGTGCGCGCGGAGGCGAGGAGGGTGCGAGCCAGGGCGGCGAGGGCGGCGAGGGCGGCGGTGGCCGCGCTAGCCCTCGCGCCGGCACAAAGCGCCCTATTGTGGCGAATTTGTGAAAGGCTTCCAGATAAGCGGAAAACCGCGCGGCAGAGGGGCCGTCTCCGCTCACGAAAGGACTCACGACTCACCACTTGACGCCGCGCGACGCCGCCCCCCCCCCGCACCCCTCGCGTCCTCCTGCCCGCCCGCGCTGCCTCGAGCAAGTGCTCGCGCGGGAGGACGGCCTGCCGCACCGCCGACGGCTTTTCTGGGAGGTCACAACGGCGCACGAGGAGCGGCGCAGGCAGGCACGTGTGCACCGATGATGATGACCGCGAGAACGGATCGATTGGTTTGTAATCCCGGCGCGTCAACTGCCAAGGTCATTAGTCCGTTGATGTAGAGCATGCATTTATCGCCGTAAAAGGCGGTGATCTTCCCCCTTTAGAGGAGATTCGGCGCCGACCAATCCGTAGTCTTGCAGTCTTTCCCAACCAGGTATCTCCCTCCAGCGGGCAGCACCCAGCCGGGACAAGCTGGAAGGGGCGGGGGCGTCAATGGAGAGGGTAGGGAGAAGGCGACGAGGGTGGAAAAGGCGGTGCGGGCGTCGTGGAGGGCGGTAGCAGCGTCACCTGTAGCGAGTGCAGTGAGCGCTGTAAAAACGCCCAGCATATTAAGGTCACGTAGGGGGCCGATGTTCGTAGTTATGTTTGCAGGTGCACATCCGTTCCCGTTAGGCCTATTCCCTTCGGAACTTCTTAGAGCTCAGGGCAAATATAAGCAGTAGTCTTTCCGTCTTTTCCAGGTGTTGTGTCAGAGCCCTCGGTTCGTGCGTGGGTGACGGGCGCGCAGACGATAGAGGGAATGGCATTGGTAACAAAAATAGCGGGGGCGGTAGCAGGGGCTTTAGCGGGGTATGTCTCGTGGGCTGAAGCAGTGGCGGTAGCTGTAGCGGATGCGACAGCTGGGACGGTAGCGAAGGCAGTCACGGGGGCAGTACTGGGGAGGTAGCGGGGACGGTCGCGAAGGTGTAGCGGGGCGGAAGCGGAGGTGGAAGCGGGGGCGGTAGGCAGGGGGCAGGGGCGGCTCTCTCGCGACCTGTCGCACGTCGCGTTCCGCGGGCCGACCGCCGGCTGTGCATTCACGGGCGGTGCTGGCAAGCAGCGACCGCCACCGCCGCCGCCGAAGCCAAACGCGCCTTTGAACGGCGCTGCGACAGGAGACCAAGCTGCTCTTTGAGGCTGCCGCCTCGCTCCGGCCGCCGCCGCCCCCTCCGACGTCGCCAGTCTGCCACCGCCACGGCCACCGCCACCACCACCGCCACTGCCGCCTGGCCTACAACCTCCCGGCTCTGACGCAGGCCCAGTTGAATAGCACAGAAGTGATTAAACGGACCATTCAGCGGAAACTTGCGTTTGGTCAACTCCAATTACAAAGAGTTGTTTCCTCTACATGACCTATTCCAGAGTGTATCATGATAAACATTTTCATTTTAATTACGAAAATAAAAGATCAATGACCACCCATTACGTTTCAGAAAAAGTAAATATCTATTACCGCGACCGCCCAAATTTTAGTGGGATTTTTCAGCTCTCCATATATCTAAAAATGTTATCTCCTATAACATACCTTATACCCATCTATTTACTTTCAACATCCACCCATATCCCTTTCATAGAATGAGACGAACGTCAGTATCCCCTGTGCGAAACAATTACTTGAAGCGAATATTTTTCACTCGCAAAGCCGTGAAGATGACTAGGAATTTGCCATCGGAGCAATGTTTCTCTCACTTTCAGTACATGGCGCGAAAATTTCTTTATCATTTCATAGAGCATAAGAGAGAACTTCATGTTCATTATTATACAGTTCTCCATTGCACTTATTTACACTCATTTGAACTGTATTGAACTCTTTAAAGCAATATGTATGTAAACGTTTTACACAATTGTTAAAATTTTGTAGAGGTAACGTGTTCTCGCTAATGGGCTCAATTACCCTTTTGGATACGTGACAAATTGACCCGAACATTTTCCTCGTCCGGATTAACATGAGCGGCAGTGGGTGGTCACAATCTCGTGAAAAAAACTCACAAAGAAAACCCGTTGGTCAATCATTTCCTTCAATATGCGGGGGTATTTTGAACGGTTCTCTGTCAAAGCCTTTCCCGGATACAATTTTGCTAAGCCTGTGAAAGCGAACGTCGCTCCCTTAAGCATGAAACCGGAGCGAATGAAACAAGGTGTCTACAGACGCCTTCGGGGTACGATAAAACTGAAGCCGCGCAAACTTGATCGAGTTAAAGTGTCACGTATACCGAATGTATATAGGTCCCTGAGTCACGTGCATGCTCGGCAGAATCCCCCTCTCTCGATCGCGTAGCCGCGGCCCAACGGTCGTGTCGCATGTCGCCCTTCGCCGCGGTCGCCTCCGACCGGACAGCGCCCAGTTCCCAGCTCCTTCGGCGGCGCGACAGAGCGCCGGGGACGCGGACGACGCGAGGCGGGGAGTTGGCGGGGGGCGGGGCGGGGCGGGGCGGGGCGAGGAGCGAGGAGGTTCCCAGGACTTCGCTCGGCATAACTACGTCGCCTGGCGGCGGACAGGCGGCGCGGCTATCGCGGCCGAGCATCGAAGGCTGCGCTGCGTCGCGGGTCGCCTTGCCTTGCCTCGCCTCGCCTCGCCTCGCTCCGCTCAATTACGTACCTCCCCGCCCCCGCTCCACTCCGCTCCGCAGCCCCCGCCCCGCACCGCCCCGCATCGCAAAGGCTCGCTCGGCCCCGCCACGGGCCCCTCACGCCGGTGCGCATACACAAGCAGCGGTCGCTCCGCTTTGCCCTCCGCACCCGCTCGGCACTTCAGACGCACCGCCGCCGAGCACCCGCTCCCGACTCCGCTCCCGACTCCGCTCCCGACTCCGCTCCCGACTCCGCTCCCGACTCCGCTCCCGACTCCGCTCCCGACTCCGCTCCCGACTCCGCTCCCGACTCCGCTCCCGTCCCTCCTCTCGCGTCCTCGCACCTCCACTCTTCCCCGGAAGGCGTCCGAGGATAGAAAATATTTAAAAAAATAGCAGTGCACATGAATTAATGAAGAGTTCGCTAATGTAGGGGATTTCAAGTAGTTGAGTTGGCACGAGACACCTGTACTCTTGACGTCCGTTAAAATGTGAAAAATGGTGCCCAATTTAACGGTTTTCAAGTGCACTAATACATCCCACGAACTCTAAAGGGAAGGATAAAGATATTATGACCAAAGTCATGTAGTATATTTAAAATATTGTTTGTTGCTGTTGATTGTATGTAAAATCAATACATCAATTAAAAATATATTGAATAATAATCTATTTGGTATATTACTCCAAAAACATGTATAAAATATTATTTAATCTATTTGTAATATTTTCTCATAAAAAACCCACATCAATTCCTTTCATAATAAACATCACCATTGCCATATATTACACTTTTTTTATTTCGGCTTACACTGTATTCCATTTTTCAACGATAAATATGAAAATTATTCGTTCATTGCTATTATAAAGGAAAGTAATTCTAACAAGTAATTTTACCTAAAAAACATATGGTAATTGAAAGAGTTGATCGAAATAATTCTTTTTTCTCAATTATCAGGAACGGTAATTTTTACGTTTGCTTAAACCACATAAGGGGTAATTATGATATTCGGCAATCATCATGACCATAATTGCATTATTGTATTTGTATGTATGTTTATAATCGCTATCAATATAGAAGAATGACGAAATGCAAAAATGGAAAATCTCGTTTAGATAAGTAAGAACATCTCTGCGAGTTTTTCAACACAAGAGTAACAACTGAAATACAATTTTCACAAAAAAATCCAGATTGAGCAGGCTATTTCTACAGCATATTATAAAATGGTAATTGAAACACGATATTGAATTCATCGGGCAGAACTTAAAAACACGTTTTAAAATATAATTTACACATCGAAGAAAAAAATAAAAAATATTACTTAATCCTCAGTAACCGTACTCCTGTTCGCATTCCTTAATGAAAGAACGCTGAAGTTCTAAGCGGCTCTCAAGAATATATCTTGGGAATTTTTATCCCCACTAGGCAACATTGTCTTTCACAAATTAATTGTCAATATTGGCGTTGATATACATTATTAATGAACGTCATAAAAATTCTTCAGCCTTCCAAACAGGAACTGACAACGCAGTCTTCGACAAGTGTTCTGCTTTCCACTCGCTGTCCGACTCGGTCGCCTTTTCCGTCTCCAACCCACACATCAATATTTGTCTAAAACTCGTTTTAAAAAAGCAATCCCGAACTACGTGCAGAAACGAGCCAAGTGCGCGGAACATGTCAACAAAAAACTGTCCAGCCCTCCCCGCCGCCCAAGCCGTCGCCGTAACCACTACCACGACACTGTCCCGAACCAGTCATCCACGCATCTCCTATTAATAAGAGCTCTTTGGAGCCGAGCTGCCAATTACGGGCGAGGCGGGCGGGACGGGCAGGGCAGGGCGGGGCGGGCGAGCGGGCGGGAGGGGGGCGAGCGGGGCGGGCAGGGTGGGGTGGGCGGACGCGTCTCAGGCGACGTGCTCGGAATCCGACAATGCGACATCCGCCACCACCCCGCCACCGCCACCCCGCCCCTCCCCGCCCCGCCCCGCCGCCCTCTCAGTGTTGAAACGCCTGATTAGTCAGGAGCCACCGGTCACCCAAACTCCGCACTTATTAAGCTAACGACCTACCATTTTTCTTGCGCCCGCAGGCTTCGTTTTTTATATCAAAACATATTTCATATCGGAGAGGTATTTTAAATTTGAAAGACCGGTAAGGTCATTAGACGTCTGGTGGCGGGCGCCGCGGCTACTGGAAATGAGCTGTGCCCACGGGGCGCGAGGCAAGGCGAGGAGGCGGCGCGCGGGCGGGCGCTGCCACGAGCAGTTGAGATGGCCTTGGGAACGAAGGGTGTAGTCTCACTATCTCCGAGATGGAAAAAGAGTGAGGGCTTTGCTCGGGGACGGACTTTATGGTGGTCTCTGTCGAATGTATGGACGATTCGTGTGGTACCGTAGGGACATGAACAGAACATTGGCTCCAGTTACAGATTCTCCTTCTTTCCTGCCAGTGACAGTTCGATTCCAACATCGAACAACCCACGACAGTAGACATCTTTGGTACTTGCGTTCGTTTCTGTAACATTTACAAGGATTTTAATTTTGACTACGTCAGCTAATATTCAATGAATTCTAGTCACATTCCTCTAGCAAATGCCGATTCAAAATACAATCATGATGTTACCGTAAAACAAAGGTACTGCGAATGGACGAGGATGAAAATATTTTGTAAACACATTTCATCATGATTCATTTATTTTTCTAACACTAAAAGGAAAATTGCGTGTATCGGGTAAAGAAGCTCTACAAATTAATTGGCATTAAGAACTGTTAGGAACTGATGTTATAAGTCTATTAATGAAACAGCTTCACGCAAGCAAGGTAGAATAATTTAAGAGGAAATATAAATGACAGAATTGATAACGTTGACAACTGAATAGGCGAAGAATCGGTCATAAAAATATAGGGTCTCCAAAATCATAAAAAACAATAGCAATTATGATGCGTATTAAATTAAGGCAATTATGTAATAATAATAATAAAATAATAATAATAATAATAATAATAATAATAATAATTATTATTATTATTATTATTATTATTATTATTATTATTATTATTATTATTATTATTATTATTATTATTATTATCATGGTAAATCTGTCGCTTGCCTTCTAGAACCTTTTTGAATGTGAATTGGTATAAGACAGTATAAGTCAACCATAAAATGTCAACACAAGAATGTATTTTCAGGATCTATTCTATAAGTAATACCTATAAAAATTATACGATATACATTTAAAATGCTAGTAATTACTTACATAACATTTTATTCAATAAGTGTACACGATTTAAAACTTTCAAACCAATAATACTGAAAAGCATGAAAAACGTTGAGAGATCGTTTCTGCAGCATCAACTGATAAACGTTGCATTAATTAATTTCATATGATTTTTTACCGCATATCTTCGGACGACATTGGGATGTTACCGCTCATTGAATTCATGACAATGACATTGAGAACGCAAGGAGAAGGCAAGTTCCCAATTGCTGCCTCCAATTGGATCGCGTGCGGCCGGTCAAATTGTCCAGCTGAAGCTGCCTCTGCAGCGTAAATGTCCGCACTACGGTTGTTGGCTGTCTCCCGCCAGAAATGCTCGAAATGTTCCCAAAGCAGACGTCTGGAGTTAGCCGTGTCCGTGTTCCACACGCCCCACGACATTAAGCACATCATACTAATTCTCCTGCAGCTAGTGCGGCTCGGGGCGGGGCGGGGCGGGGCACGGTAGGCGTAGCCGCGGGAGAGGTTGCGAGCGCAAGAGGAGGGGCGGTGGTCGAGGCGGGGCTGGGGGCGGGGGGAGGGGAGAGGGCGGGGGCGGGTGTAATGATGATGTCCCCAGTCGGCCATTGTGCCCTCCACTTGGCCATCCGAGCCGGATCATAAGTTTACGGGCGGCGGCGGCGGCGGCGGCTGCGGCGGGCACGGGAGCGCCGGCCTTCGTGTAGCCATTATTTAAACAAAGAATGCAAATCATCCTGACGGCCATAAATTCGTCCCCGGCGCGTCGGCGCTCGCCGACAGATGCCTGTAACAAGCCGCCTCACGCCGGAGACGAGCCGCAGGTAAAGGAGAGTACAGCCGCTGTATTGAACGCAAGGCACCCGCCGCCGGCCTCCGCTCCGCCTCCGCCCCTCCCCCGCCCCGCCTCGCCCCGCCCCGACCGCCGGCGTGCGCACGAGTGACGAGCACTTGTCAGCCTACGAATCCATCAATCGGCGGGGCGATAGCGACCTGCATAATGCGGCTCGAGAAACAAATAGCTGGTCCCGGCCAGGGAAGGCGTGCGGGGCGGAGCGGGGCGGGCCGGGGAGGAGACGGGTGGCGGGACGGGGCCAGTGGGACGGGAGACAGCGGCAGTCATGCGAGCAAACAGAGAGATGAATGAATAAACTGGAGACAATGCAGGAGGGCGGAGTGGGAGGACGAAATACAAGGGTCGAAAAGAAGAAAACGAAGTGAATGACGCAGAAGATAAACCGACAAAGACGAGGTCGTGGCTTACACGGTTCGCAACAGCTAACAAGAACGAACAACACAGAGGAACGACAATAGGGAAATTATGTGACGAAAGTGTGGATGTAGTTGGTGTGGGCCGGAGATTGCTAGAAATCCTCTCATTAATGAATCCTTCGTTCTGAACTGCGACAGAGAACAGTGCGACTATGCAAAACTACACAGCGTTCAACCACATGTCGGATTGTGAAATACTCCGTTGGCTGCCAGTGTGCAAACATATCAACTAAATGGTGGCTATGTTGAGATGAGAGCTGCCAGTGTTCAATTAACGCATCTTAGCACGAGCAACAAAGAAATAACGAGGTGCTATGAGACACATTAAGACAAACATTATTCAGTGATTTTGCCGTATGCAATTTGCCGTATGCAGAATAAAGAGGTAGACCAAATACACACGTCAAAAAATAATGTAAAGTAAACATTGTTTACTTTCATCACCCTTTCTAAATGCCCTACCACTTTTAAACCCAACTGGTGTTCACCGCTCTTGAGGATTGTCAAGAGAAAATACGAGACAAGAGGAGATGGAGCTGAAGTTTGTCCTGCAGACGGCGGCAAAGTGAAGCAACAGGCGACGTCTAGCAGCAAGTGGATGATCGTGTCAACGGTTTTTGAGCAGATGCAGAGTGGGGTGAGGAGGAGGAGGGACAAGATCTGGAGAAACCGGAGACGGAGGTGGGGATCGCCTGGAAACAGAGAGGAGACTATTGCAGTGCACGCAGAAGGTATCTGAGGCAACACCCAACATTTTTACAAATCTAACAAGATGAACTATACCAGATTTTTTTATGAATCACATATTACAGGAGATAGCGCTGATATTTTACTCGTGATACAGATGTTAAAGTAAACGATGTAAAAAGGCAAAGCAAGCATTCGTATATTACATATAAAATAGGAAGTGAACGCCTTCTTT
>BLKR01005820.1:0-71546 GCA_011170035.1 Teleogryllus occipitalis
ACTATCTCTTCCACATTGCAACCTTCAAATACTTCCAATAGCTTACTGTTCTTTCTTCAATATGTACTCCATTCTTGGTAAATACTTCATACTACTTAGTGGTGTCTCCTTGGTTTTAAGTTCCATTTTCAGTCTCATAATCTTAATGGAAGCAAGAGGACTGCAGGACTGCATCCTTCACACGAAGCTACTTCTTCAAATATTAATCATATGAAGGAAAAATTTAGTGAAGGTCAGTGACGAATTTTCCGATACACCGCGTATACCGCCAGTATACCTAGTAATTCGAAGTGTATAAGAAATATTTCATAAACTTGGTAATCCTCTAAAATATTAGAGATTTTGAAAACTTTAAAACAGATGCTAAATAATAACTGTTTTGCTACTTCCGCATCCGTAAGCGCTATGAAGTGCGTTAGAGAGAAGTTTCAAGTAGTTCTTAATGCTGTCCCGAGAATTCGCTAGCGCAGAAGAAGACACCGCATGCCAGCCGCGATAACCTAGAGCTCCTCATGGGGAGAGGGGAGGATGCGCACCTGAACGGTCGGTAGGCACCGCAAAATGATGCGGTGAGCAGCCCTTCTCTGGTCGTAAGGAAGATACGCTTCTCTCGATTTTTTTTTTTTTTTTTTTTTTGTGAAAATGGAGTGTGTAAATGATTCAGAAGTTAGTGGTTTATGTTATATAACAATTATTAAGGACGGAATTTCATAGTATTAGGATTTCAGAAAAGTTCGAAATAAAAGACAACGGTAGAGGTAGCTTCCATAAAGTGCGGTATACTTAAAATAATGTTGGTGAAGGTATTTACTGCATTAGCTGGAGTACTATAAGCCGCTCTTTTTTTCCGAAAAGTACTAACTTACGAAATGAGGGAGGGGTCTATAAATGAGATTTATCTTTAAAAAAAGTTATTGGAAGAAAAACAAAATTGTATGCCGAAAATAACATTTTTTCGCAAATGTACGTAGTATAAGAAATTTAAATTAAATGTTAATGTTAAATTTATGTTAAAGTTAAATCACTTTCAGCGCTCCCGGATTCACTCACATCCCCCCTGATTCCTTGTCACTTTCAAAATCGCTGGAACCATTCATAATACATCGTCATCGTTCCCGTCCATCTTATTTGAAATGCACACTCTTCAAAACTTTTGGCGACCAGTTCGCCTAAAATCGATGCCCACTCATCCAAAATCCACTGACACATGACGGTGACCGTAGCTTTGTTTAGACGGCCGGTCGGAATCGTGACTTGCGTTCATTCCGCCCACGTGCGGTACAAACGTTGCACGTGGACTTTGAATGGCCGGTTAATAGCCACACATAAAGGTTGCAGCATCCTGGTCAAGTCGCCTGGTATTACTAAATTCCCATTGTTCTTCAGTTTATAGAAGGATTTTCCTAAGAATGAGCCAAAGTGACAGTTCGCTAAAAAAGTAAACATCACATGCAATTCAGAGAAGTATCCCTCCGCAGTAGAATTTTTAAAGAAGAGCACATGACACTGCACTTCTTAATTTCAATTATTTCTTGTGGCGCATACTATATTTGTCGGACGAGGACATCACAAAAGGAAGTGTCGAAACCATTTACAAGTTATCCAACTGCGAACGAACGAATGCAGGAAGGGAGTCTAATGGGCTCAAGGACACCACGACCACAGAACCTTCAGTTATGTTGCCAGCACTAGTTGTCATAGGAAAATCCTTCTATACTTAACCTCTCGGTTGCCTGAGGCCGGAAACTGTCCAAAACTAGCCTTTGTTTCAGCAGTACACCAGGTCACTGCAACCGCACGTACTTCATGCAGTCCAGGATGACCCTGAAACCGGGAGCGGTAGCTCAGTGCATCAACTGATGTCACTGCAACGCCTCTGACCGGGAGGTCCTAGGTTCGAGTCCTGATGGCGGCAGGATTTTCGACACTAGCTTTCCAGCTAGGTCGAATTTAGTCGCTGTATGGAGGGGAATTTTAGCGGCCGGCCGCCTTCCGTGGTTTCTCCGATCAACACCAGGCGAATGCCGGAGCAGTACCCTACCAAACGGGCCACGGACCGCGCGCGATCTGTCCTTCCTCTTCCTCGTCCTATCCTCTCCCCTTACAAACACACTTACACTAACATGCACTACACTACCACACATGCCGGGAGACCGGTCGGAAGCTTAGAGCTTGTCCCGGCTGGGGCGGTGCCCCGCTGGTGGGAGAGTCCTGGTTAGGGAGAAACTAGCCGACGGTAGGTCGGCGCCGGATCTCGCCATCCAGCGGGGGAAGATCACCGCCATCTCCCGAGAAAAAAACATGCAGTACACTTACGGGACTAATGACCAAAGCAGTTGACGCGCCCGCAAACACGAAAAAACAATCAATCAATGACCCCGAATCTCATCCATTTGTTTTGCTGGACACGCTTTGTTGTCCTAGGGGGAAACTTCTCCTTTGGCAGTTTTCCTTCTGAAAACCATCGACAACTTGCGTCCATCCGCCGTTACTGCCATCACAACGATGCAGCGTTGCTTCTCTGCTCCCGCAGTTCTTGTGAGAACACTATTTTCGCCTGCGAGGTGCATAGTCGTTGTATGGGGCGCATCGAAAATCTCGGGGCGTCTGGGCTGCATTTTCCATTTGCCCCAGGATGTAATCGTGCTGCTTCTGCATTTTGATTTCGAAGTATCAGCTTTTCCTCATAAGTAGGGAACGGATTTCCACGTAATTACATGTTATTACAGGAACTACATACCTGCTTTCATTTATATTTTTTAGAGTTTACAAGACATTATGAATAAATTAGAACTATTTTTATTTTACATATTTTCACATTTTTTAGTTTAATTACATACTTACATACTTTACCCGCTATTATACATTTCGATTAATTTTAATATATTTATACGTCGAAACGGAACATTTCAGATGCATGTTTGCAATATATGTTATGGAATCATCTTTCTTTCAAATCAAATATAATGCTGTTGCACTTATATGACCACTATATCTTCGCTATGAATAGTCAAACTTACCCACCCCTCCCCTTACTGCGTACTCGGAGCAAGGATGAGCGAATTTTTATGAACAACAATTTATTTATTTATTTTACGTCAAAAAACAGTTAAAAACTGCGTATGACGTGCTATGGGGAAAAGTGAATTGTAACTTCAACCACGTGCTTGCTCATGTTTCAAACAGCAAATTCGTTACTCGATCGAAAACTAACGAATATTTTTTTACAGAAAATTGTCTTGCCACGTTGGTCGATTTGCATGGAGGGGTACATATACCCCCTCCCCCGGAATCCATCACTCGCTAAACGTTGCTACTATTCATTTGTACCTTGGCTCCTTGTAATCATTGTAATATACACAATGAACGTATTTTATATTTCGAATAAAATTCTTAAATATGGTGAAGTCTAGTGTACAATTACTTCTGAAGAGATAGAACCTACTTTTAGCCACTCCGAATCCATGTTAAAAACTGATCGGCGATGTTCTATGGTCGGAAAATGCTTGTAGATAACAATTTTAAATACAATAATGAATTTTAGTTTACATATTTTCTGTTTTTTCTTGCATATTTTGGGAAAAAATGTTATTGCCTCGAAATGCACATTTATTGCGATTGGTTTTTCCAACGCGGTTTTGTCTTGAATCCACCGCCTCACATTCTTTTCGTCGACGTCGAACTTCCTCCCGGTTCCCGTACTGTTGTAAAAAACAATTCTTTTTTTTTTTAATTTGTTGCGTCTATTTTCACGCAACGCGTCTCTAAACCCCTTGGGGGGGCGTTGAGCGCTTTGCGCTTCTTGGAGTAATCCTCCGTTAGTATAGTCTGTCGCGTCTCGTCGCAGTCGGTTGTCAAGAGGACCGCCAGGTAGCATCTCCGCGTACGCGCCTCCTACCGCGCGCTCCTGCGTCACTACCCAGCGGCCAGAATTAGGAAGGAATAAGGATACGGGTAGGGTTTAGGGCACTTCACAGGGGTTGGACTAGCCCTTGTGAAGCAGCCAAACTCGTTTTGTTGGAACAAATTTCACATGAGATTCGACGGGAATCGAACCCGGATCTCAGTGGGAAAGGCTTGCGACTTTGCAATGAGCCACGAGTTCACTATTTTTGTTTGTCTTTTCGGTCGCGATAATATCTGGAACAGCTGAACCGATTTCGATACTGTTTTTACTAAACGTAAAGTGTTTTATCGGATATAATTTTTTTTCAAATTATTTCTTTGAAATGAAGATGAAACTTTGTTTGTTTCTTTTACTTGTGTTGATGTATTAGCTTACGTTTTCGCGACTAATGAACTACGATTGATAATGAGTTTTACAAGTGATGGCTGAAATGTGTTAATATGATGTGAAATTGCAGTATAAATTTACGTAGATCTTTAGTGAGGCGAGGAGGTACGTTCCGTGTTAGCACCACTAGTACCTGATTTGATTTGGTTTGTACGGTCAAAACAGTGAAAACTGTATATGACGTATGGGGGGAAGAATATCTACATACGTTTTCTTGAGTACGAGAATCCCATCCCAACATTTTAACGATAAATGGTTAAAAGTTAAAACAACAATAATAATAATAATAATAATAATAATAATAATAATAATAATAATAATTAGAAAAGCGCGAGATTATCAACATTTGAAAAACTAGACATTTTCGTTCCTGGGTTATAGAAAAACTATTTTCAACTATAAACAAACTGCAGATTTGATTTTTCTGCATTGCTAACAAAATAGTAACTCACCCTCAGCTCTACTCTCACCACTACAAGCAAAAGGAGAGCTCAACAAAATAGCGCATAGTGAAGATACATTTATCTCCAGAAGCAAAACATGGGGCCATTTCAGCATTTGCTCAATAAATCAGGGAAACTGGACAAAAATCTGATCGAAATGGAGGTCACTGACCCGAAAGCTAAAGTACATTACTTGTTACAGGAATATTGCCTTTTTAAAGAAATATACAATGCAAATGTAAACCATTGGATGTAAATGCTATCCATTGGATATCATTATTTTGATAAAATAATCATTCTTTTTCTTTTTGATGGTCAGTGTAGTCTCTAATTGTATAGAAACAGTCATGCAGCAGAAAAGATTTTACTTTTAACCTAAATTTGTGTACCGACTTTAATTGTTTAATGTCATCTGCTAATGCGTTGTAAAGTAACGTACACGTATTGTATGTGGATTTCTTACAGTGAGCTATTGATACTGATATTGATGAACGTGATTTCTACGACGTGTGTTGTAATTATAAATATCAGTATTGCATGAAAACTTGTTCCCACCGTTAAGTCAGTTTTGATAAATATTACAGATTCGTAAATAAATAGTCAAGGCAATGGTAAGATTCCAAGCTCAATGAAAAGAGGCTTGCAGGGATCACGTATATGGCATTTTTTCATAATTCGAATAATTTTCTTTTGCAATCTACAGGTCTGGGTATTACAGGATGAGCTTCCCCAGGATATTATAGCATATCTCAGGCGGGAATGTACATTTGCAAAATACACGCAATGAGCTGCATGAAGGCTTACAGAATTTGCAAGAATTCTGAATGTGTAACATAATGAACTTAATTTAGTGTTTAATTCTGTTAAATGTACATTCCATTTGAGGTTTGATTGCATTGAGAGACCTAGAAATTTTGTTGCTTTAACATCAGCTAATTGCATATTGTTCATTTTCATTGGAACATGCGATTGCCGATTTGAAATGCATTGAAACCATTTTTCCTTCGTTAACTATTAATTTGTTATTACGAAACCAATTTGAAACTTTTGAAATTGTACTATTTATTTCTTCTTTTTTGCAAAGAACTTTCGTGTCATCAGCAAATAGAACTGTTCTTCCTTTTTTGATAAAAGAGGGCATATCGTTTACGTATAACAGAAAGAGGATGACTCAGAATCTTATCTTGCGGGACCCCATGCTGAATTCGCAAAGAATTGGAAAGATAAATAAATAATGGTCTTTCGTGCCAGTACGGTATTTCTACTCTTTGAGTAAGATGTTTAAGGTACGAGGTAATTAATCTACTGTACCGACAGCGAATAAGCGACTCTGCCAGTTCGATGCGCTCTTGCCTCACATTACTACGCACATGGCACCACCTACATCACAGATAAATTAAATCTCAAAGCATTAACAGTTACTGACAGGCTACGACTCGTCTTGAAATAATGTTCATAACTTTCGCAAAAGCCGAAGCTTATCATCTCCGCGACTTCGTGTGTCAGTTGAGCGGTAACGCTGAACGCTGGCTGTAAGTAAACAAATCCTCGCAGGCTGATTGCTTCAGAGCAGGTCACATGACGGACCACAGCACGTGGCGAGAGAACTGTCAGAGTCGCTTATGTGCTGCTCGTACTGTAGGGCAATTCCATATGAAGGTAATTTTGAGAGCAAGATGTTTTGGTCAATAACGTCAAAAGCTTTCTAAAGATTCAAAAATATTTCAAAGAGTGCTTCATTTTGGTTCATTGATGAAGCAACATCATTAACAAAAGAAAAAAATAGCAGTTTCCCTAGATTTTCATTTTCTAAAACTATGAAGTGAGTCTGAAAACGCTTGGTTTTTCCTGAGAAAAGTTTCCATTCGAGTGTAGAAAAGCCTCTGTAATATTTTTGAGAAAACTGACGAGAGGGAAATTGGCCGATAATTTTGAATTTCATTTTTGTTCTTTTTTAAAAAGTTGCTTAATTTTTAGTGTTTTGAAAATATATGGAAATATTCCTGTGCATAAAAAAGCATTGAAAATGTGAGTTAACGTGTGTGAAGGCAGGTGCACAAGTTTTTAAGAAACAGCCAGGAAATTCATCTAAACCAGTTGAATATTTATTTTTTAGTTTACTGACTATTCTGAGGATTTCGTTGGAAGAAGTTTCGGAAATAAACATCGTGACGGAAATTTGTTGGGAAATGTATGATGTTGAATTTTGTGGTTTTAGTCCCTTCGTGAGATCAGCCGCAATTCTAGAAAAGTGTTGGATGAAGAGATTTCCAACTTTTTCCGAATTAGTTGCTTCACTTTCATTATCCTTTAAAGCAACATTCTCTACAAGGTATCGAGACGATGTGGTTGTATTTTTTACGATATTCCACATTGCTTTAGTTTTGTTACTAGCGTTGAAAATATCCTGATTATTTTTCATTATTTTTGCCTGAACTATTACTTTCCTTAAAATTCTTTTGTGTTCTCGAAAGTAGACACGGAAACCGGGTGAAAAGTCATGATGTTTAGAAATAAAGTACAGGGTACGTTTCTTTTTAGAAGATGTTCTAATTCCTTGTGTTGTCTAAGTATTACTTTTCCGTGAAATGTTTAATAAGAAATGTTTAATAATAACTGTTTCTATACAATTAGAGACTATACTGAGCACCACAAGAAAAGTAACATTAATTTTAACAATGATACATAATGCATTAATTACCATTTGGACTGTATAAATGAGTATAAACAACCTGTAACAACTATTGTAACACAGCTTCCGGGTCAATGACCCCCATCTCGATCAGGTTTTTCGTCCAGTTTCCCTGATCCATTGAGCAAATGCTGAGATGGCCCCTTGTTTTGCTTCTGGACATAAATGTAACTTCATTTTCTGTGCACGTCTTCTAGAATTCAGTGGGAAATACAATTATTCAAATTATCGTTTCCATGTTGTCGCGGCAGGAAGTAATAAGAGCCAAAATTTATTGCTTATTTATCCTTGAAAATAGATTTTATTACATGGGAGTTTTTTTGTTTTTTTTTCTCCCTTTCAAAATTCAAAATTTAAGTAGTATATGACGTAGTGTAGGGATCACAGAATTTTGAAAATGTGCACACAATTCACTTTTCCCCATAGCACGTCATACGCAGTTTTTAACTGTTTTTTTTTGACGTAAAATAAATAAATAAATAAGAGGAAACATGCGTTAAAGTAAAATAAAAGCTTTGAAAAAAATAAATTATATTTTTCATTTGTGTCAAGCGCGACATAAACTGTGCGCCATGATTCCTTCAGCAAGTAGCCTGTAAATAATTTTATGTTAAATTTGGTGTTAAAAATGTTTAATTTTAAATTTTATGTTAACATGTTAGCTCTGCATATGCGTGTATTATTTATTGTGTCAGTGTTCATGTTGTTAGTAATTGTAAGAATTTATCCATCGTAGTCACTGTATCCTAGATAATTCGTTATTATTTCGTATCTAGTTGTGGTTTTGTTAATTATAATTTGATCAAATGCTTCTTGTGATTTAAATGTATTCTGTGTAGGTACATTCACTGTAATATTTCAATTAAAAGAATGAAGTAAATGGGGAAACTGCTCCTTTTCGTGGGATTTGCTCAGAAAATCAATATTGAAATATCCACATACAACAATGGATTACGAATTTTGTTCAGAATTATCTTTAGATTTTCTAAGAAAAAGAAATAATCTAAAGCTCGCTTTTGTTGCAGGTCTGTAAATGTAAAGTAAGATAATTTTGAGCGTAGAAAGAGGTACGACTGTTACTTCAAAAACTTTTTCAGCTGCGTTAAAATTGAATTCTGACAAGAATGTCGAATCAATACCATTTCTTATATAAATACACAAACCTCCGTAAGCAAGGCTCATATTTGGTTGGCTGTTAGAAGTTTCTTCAATCTCATGTCGTTATTTACAAGATATTAAAAAAACAATTCAACTATTTTTGTGTGTCATATCGGTCGCGATAATCTCTGGAACAGCTGAACCGATTTCGAACTGTTTTCACTGAAACGTAAAATGTTTTGTCGGACAAAACGATTATTGTTTTTCAAATTATTTTCTTCGATATAAAGACGAAGCTTTGTTTCCTTTTACATACAAATCAACAACTTATTCAACTCTACAATTTTATTCCAATCTTAATGAATTTTTGTACACACGACCTTCAAAACAAGAGAAAAGTTCCTGTCTGTATGAGATTTCACAAAAATTACTCCCATCCACCTTTCCAAACACTTAAAGCAAAATTTAACTGTGTACTCTTTCAATTTTTTGCAAATATGTTGAAAACATTGATTAAATTCACCAAATTGAATGAAACATTTTCTGATATCCCGTGAAATTTCGTAATAAATATATTTCGAAATATTCCAATAGTGCAGTTAGGCTCTGAGTAATTAAAGGTCAAGATGGTTTTTGAAAATTTCCCGGGAGAATGCAACAATGCAACACTATCAAACGTGTAGCAACAATGGAAACATGTAGCGAACACGACAGAGCAGAGAGGGGCAAGGGGTGGAAGATGTAGTATCAAGCAGGGCAGGGCAGGGTTAGGAAGGAGGGAGGGTGGAGCTGGGCGGGTAGGTCGGGGCAGGTGATTTATTGAATTGAATTGGTGCCTTATTTTACGCGACGAGACTCAGTTCATGAGGCCTGCTCTTCCGTCTGACCACGCAAATTTATCTACGTTCCTTTCACCTACTAGGGGAGAAAGAAGGTATTCCCAGGGCGAAGAAACAGGCAATTTGAATTTGGCTCAGAGACTTCATTTAGGCTTGAGGATCTTTTACATGTAGTAAATCTACTAACATGGCTCAGCTGGATTTACTTCCCCTCCGAAGGAAGGCGTACGGTTCAGGAAGGCGTACGAAGGCGTAAGAAGGAAGGCGTAGGTTTGAACCCGTGCACTTGGGTATAATAGTCCGATACGCTAACCATTACACCATCGCCCCCGCAGTTATGGGTTGATTGGTGACTTAAGACGCGTCAATTGCTAAGGTCACTGGTCCCGTAAGTTTAGTGCATGATTTTATCGCGAAATCGCGACCTACCTGTCGGTTTTCCCCAACCAGGTATCTCCCACCAGACGGGGCACCGCCCCACCTGGGACAAGCGGCCCCGACTGGTCTCTCGGCATGTGTGATAATGTAGGGCATATAAGTGTAAATGTGTTTAAGGGGAGAGTTTTTTTCGTGTTTCCGGGCGCGTCAACTGCATCGGTCATTAGTCTCAGTGTAGTGCATGTTTTTTTCTCGGGTGATCTTCCGCTGGATGGCGAGATCCGGCGCCGACCTACCGTCGACTAGTGGGATTTCCCCCTAACTCTCCCACCAGCGGGGCACCGCCCCAGCCGGGAGAAGCTCTAAGCTCCCGACCGGTCTCCCGGAATATATAGTGTAGTGCAGGTTAGTGTAAGTGTGTGTAAAGGGAGAGGATAGGACAAGGAAGAGGAAGGACAGACCGTTGCCCATTTGGTAGGGTACTGCTCCGGCATTCGCCTGGTGTTGATCGGAGGAACTACGGAAAACTACCGATCAGAGCAGTCGGCCGCTAGAATTCTCCTCCAGACAGCGACTGAACTCGACCTAGCTGAATAGCTAGAGTCGAAAATCCTGCCGCCGTCAGGACTCGAACCTAGGACCTCCCGGTCAGAGGCGCTGCGGTGACATCAGTTGATGCACTGAGCTACCGCTACCGGTGGGAGAGGATAGGATAGGACAAGGATAGGAAGCGGGTTCCGTGGCCCGTTTGTTAGGGTACTGCTTCGGCATTCTGGAGAAACCACGAAAAACTACCGATCGGATCAGCCAGCCACTTGAATGCTCCTCCAGACATTGGCCGAATGCGAGATAGCTACCTGGTAGGTAGTGTCGAAATTCCTGTCACCGTTGGGATCCGTACCCTAGGACCTCTTGGCGTCAGTGACTTCAATTGATGCCCTGAGCCACGTAAACCGGTCGGGGTAGGGTGAGAATGGGGGGACGTGGCGGGACAGGCCACGGTGAGACAGGGTGAGGAAGGGAAGGGTAGGGTGGGGACATACCTTACATACTGAAACGTTTTTATTACCAATACTAAATGTAAATCGTAACCAATTTCCGAATTTATAAATAATTTGGGCGCCAGGAAAAGGTTACACTTGAATTCCTGATTATCTATTACTGTCTTCGGATATATTACAAATAAATGTAAATCCCGCTGGCTCCGTCGACGGGTTCTTATGAAATAATTGTTGCTACTTACTCCGCAACCAATTACTCAATCTGCCATCCATACGGAGTGGCGAGGAATCTGAAAATAATTCTAAAATGTCTTCTCAAGGATTACATGTAATGGCAAATGAGAATCAGCGTTCTTTCAAACTGAATTATAATTTTTTATGTATACCAAAGTTATTAACTATCAATTATTTCAATTTATCGTAAGGCCAGGGCCATTTTTCTCGTTTTTGTAATAACAGCGTTATAGAACCTTTTATCCTTTCTTGCCTCTTCGCTCGCACGTCGCTCGATGTTGCCACGTAACCAGTCTTCCTTCTTGTCGAAGTCCACGATGATCAGCGACCAAGTCGAAACTTCCTCCAACCACTTCATAAACACTGCCTATACTCTTTATCTAGCGCCTCAGGGGGGCACCTATTTCAAACTGATTACTTTTTCCAAGTCGGAATAATATCCTTTTAATATTATTTTCTATCACCTAATCAGGCAATTCACAGTTCACTGGTAAAACTTCTAAGTCATGTCTTGTAACTTCACCGCAAAAATACTCCAAGTTCACTTTCCAGTTCACTCATGAAAATATTACAAGTCCGAGTTTGCAATGGTACAACACGTAAATTTTACGAG
The DNA here is from genome assembly GCA_011170035.1 of Teleogryllus occipitalis. Classification (NCBI taxonomy): domain Eukaryota; kingdom Metazoa; phylum Arthropoda; class Insecta; order Orthoptera; family Gryllidae; genus Teleogryllus; species Teleogryllus occipitalis. The sequence continues at coordinate 11,593 of BLKR01005820.1, forward strand.
TTTCCATTGCACATCTAATGCAGAAATATTCTAAGTTCAAGTTCAATGTTCACTCTCACGAAATATCACAAGTCCGGATTTGATGATTAACCTCAAGAAAAACCGCACAAGCGATCCGCTCACCACCACGACACGAGTCGGAATGCCCTAATTCCCAATCTGATCCACCCTTCAAAGCTCGTTATGTTTTTCTCTCTATTGTTTTTTTTTTCGAGTTGCTACGGTGCACCTAGCGTCTTTACAGCTCTCCCGGTTACTACGATGTCCTCTGCGTATCTACACCACAGAAACCCACATCTCAGGACGAACTCGCGTTGCTACGGTGTCATCTTCATATCTGCACCATAGAAACCCACGTCTTTTGCAATATCTACATTTTGACCTTTATTTGCCTAAATAAAATGTCCGTCATTTTTGGTATGTCACAATACATAGAATTCATTCGTTTTCCTGTCAAATAAATTATTATGATTAATGAATACCGGAGCTCCGTAGGTTACTTCAGTTAGTTTAAAGTATATTGAATGAATGAATGAGCCGTGTCCCATGAACGGTGAAGGTCTCATACAAAAGGGGAAGCTGTTTAAAACTCACGTGGTGAGCTATTCCACGTAAGTATTAAAGTATATTAATATGAATTTAATGTGATTTGGGGATTACCATTTGTTTTGAAGCGATTATTTTCTTACCTTAATTTAAAGAAGAAAGGCGAAACTGTGGATACAATCAAGCCTGAAACGAAGGAACGTAATGGATTTGATTAGTGGAATTACTGCACCTTTGAAAATCGAAAGAAACAGTTTTTGACAATTACAGAGAAAATCTATCTCATTGCAGAATTGAAGTAGTAAGTGAAAATATGCAAGTCTGATAAGGATACCTGTTTGGTGACATCGCTTCATACCCGTAAAAAATGAACCAAATGTATGAAGGACTGGTCATATCAGACAAATATCTGACCGTTCACATCAAAATGTGAGAAAGAGTGTTCAGTCTTTGCAGTTGAAGGTTTTTTTCCTTCTTCTATAACTTCAAATCCAGAACGTAAACGTAATGTCATTAAACTGCATGATGTTTATCACGTGTCAGTGTTTTTCCAGTTCAAAGAATGTGAGGAAAATTGTTTATGTCATAGAATCTTTCAACTGGAAAGATTTTATAATTTTTTTCCGGTTACATCTTCCATTCCCGAGCGTAAACAAAAAAAAACATGCCAGAACTTCACAATGCGTGCACCGGAGACCGCCACAGTCGCACACAATCCAGAAGCAGTTCGTGTATTCACCACCACGCGGCAGCACCGCCGCGTCGCTGCAGCGCGCAGCTTCTGGAGCTAGTCCCGCAGCAGCGGTGGAGGTGTGTGGTTGTTGAAGCCTCCACGCCGCGCGGGTACCCCAGCTTGTGTTGTTGTGGGCAGTGACCTCGCGCGCGAGGCACGTTGTCAGATTTCGGGTTGAGTGTGACGGCGTCGGTTTCATAACTAAGTGATGGTCTGTGCGAGCATTCCTTCGTTGCTTTTGTGAAAAGTGAAAACGTCGACGATTGTGTGACTTGCGCGAGTGTGACAAGAGAAGACAAGCCCGCGTTTCAAAAAAACCGGGCATGGGCGCTACGAGCGCCTGAAGAAATGTCTGCTTCTGTGTGCGCGTCGTCTTCGGTTACCGCTGCGATGGCTGGGAATGAATCAGGATGGGATTCCGACGGTTCGCTGAGCTGGGAGGACTTTTTTGGTGAGTACCAAAAATGTTCCTTTCATAGCAATGGTATAGTAGTCACTTGTTTGATTTGATTGTTATACGACGTTCAGCAAGATCAGTGCCAACTTCGTGACGTTTGTTATTGTTGCTACAATATTAGTTCGTTTGTTTCATTTTGTTCAGCATTTCGAAGTTTGTGACTATTGTTGTTATTGAAATTAATAGGGGAATTTGTGATTATCATACATGTCAAAATGCAACTATTTCAGTGAAACACGTCTTTGCATTTTGCACGTTTTTGTTTGTGTGGATGTTCTCAGAACGTTTCTCTCATATCTTTTCCCAATTAATGCGGCATAAACTCTTACAATGCTTACTAATTGAAACACTCCGGATTTAAGATTTCGATTGCCAATGTTGATTGACAGCGCAGTGCAACTAGAAATCTTATCTATTAAAGTATTAACGATATCATTTGTTATGTTTCTGATTTTCTTGGTGTAATAATTGTAATTGCTTTGCAACTCCGGGTTGTTGTCGTGTCCAGTTTGACAGTTAAGAGAACCCGCGTGCTCGGTAGATACCGTGCTTATGTTTTCAGTTTCTATTTAGTGGAAGTTTATTTTTAAAGCCAGTAATAACATAGACGATGGCGGCAAAAACAAAAGAAAGAAACAACAGAAAAGTAAAAACAAAACTAGATACGCGTGGTTAATAGATATTGTTTTAATGTTTACTCATTTGATAGGGTGGTCTGGCTACATTCCAAGAATTGTACAATATCTTATACATTGAGTAACTTGTTCTAAATTCAAAACAGGTGTTGGAAAAGATCTTCGCATCTCGGTCGCTGTAAGCTGTTGTGTAACTAGAAAGTAGGTCGTAATAGCTGACATCTTCGCATTATTTAAATTCACTTTCGACAGTTCTGCCGGCTCTTGCTGACTCAACATTAGTTAACGTTGTAGTGAATTCTGTAAGGTACATTGAGCAGTGGTCATGGTTGTTTACAAACATTCGAACATCGTAGAAGAACCTCAATTGTGGAATTAATATAGAAAATCGAGAGTACGGTATTATTATTCTTTTTGACAAATCAAATTATTTACAAACATTTCAGAGATGGACAGGTTTGTTTGATTTCCCGCTTATTCTTTGAAACTGAAGTAGTGCCAACATCATTTTCATGGTGATAACTCTGTATAAGAATTTTAAGATCGTTTTTCATATTTAAAAAGTTTTTGTCACCTCATGTATTTCTAGAATTTCGTTTGGTACGAGTTTTGGGAAAATCGCGGTCAATCTGTGTTAATTTTTCGGAATGCACTCGGCTACATCGAGTGGAGGTCGCACCGCTTCCGTTTCCGGGAGCTTTGGAGGTCGTGACATTTTGTTGAGAACGAGAATCGAACCCATGAACTTTACGTTTCAAGCAATTTGTAGTGATATCCGCGAAGACCAGATGGATTCAAGGGTTCCTAAAAAAGGATGCATTTCGAAACCTGCTTGATGTAAAAATGTTTTCTCTCAAAATCGCAGTGGAAATTTATATTAGAATTTCGAGAAGTAATTTTTCATACAACTTTTGCCTCTCATGGTTTCGAAAGTTCATAAATGATGAACACCCGGGTTTGTCATCAGGCTTTTGGGTTTAGGTGGACTAACGTTTCACTTTGGCATTGGTGACCCCGTGAGTCCGTCTCTTGTCAATGATCCGTTCCTTGCTACGTTTGCATGAATGGATTTGAGCAATCACAATTTTCAGCCGCTTTTGCGTTTTTTCCTCACAATATCGTACTCGAGGATGTGAGTCAGTACTACAGAAACAAATTCATTGCCATTATCCCGTTGACGAGTGTAAAAGCATTGCTATAGCTGTGTGGATTTGAAATACAAGAAGTCGATTTTGAGATTTCTGGATTTAACTTTTCATAATTTTTCTGTGAAGAACGCAGATTAAAATATAGTTGCAATATATTAAAACTCTTTCGTTTTCGAAGGAACCTCTATTAATTGCGTATTCTAGAAAGTATAGATTTTTGAGTAAAGGTATTAAATTGTAAAAGATATGTCTACTATTAATAAAAAGTATTCAACTCAGTGGTATTTGATTTTATCGTACAAATTGGTTCGTTTTGATTTATTTGCGCCAAAGAACTGTAAAAAATCATTTTGTGAAATGTACTACAATACATTCTGAAATCTCTGATTTTTCGAAAATTGCACAAAATTCTAATATTTTTCGGCGTCTTCCTACACAACTACAATGATAGATATTTTTTTAATGAAATGTGTTCACCGAAAACAGATTTTCAAATAATTTTATGCCTAATTTTTCGAAAAGAATAGTATTGTTTCCGTAATTTTGCGCCAGAAATTCAGTTTTTAAATTTTAAACTATTCTTTTCTTAGAAACGGTTCTAAATGTTTTCGTCGTATGTAGCAAAGAACTGTAAAGATAGTGGTGATTATACTATTTTCTGTGCAGTCTGTAATTTAGAATATTGCAACAAAAAAAAAATGGGAATTTTACATTTGAATTTCGCGCGCTTCGTTTGATGCCTTGCCAATTCGCAAAATAGCAACACATTGGTTTCAAGATTCTTCGAATTCATCCATTGTTGTCGGTCGTGGTAATTGTATGATATAGATAATATTCTTATGAAAGGAAAGGATTAAAGGAAGGCAATTTAGCTTTGGACGAGGGCATATCGTTTATGTATAAAAAGAAAGAGGATTGGGCCGAAGATCGAACTCAGTGGAATTCCATTGGAAAAGAACGGAAAGATAAGGAAATAATCTTTATAAAACATTGTAAATATATTTTATTAATTTCTTATTAATAAGTTCTATTAATTTTGTTAAAAATAAATATTTAATAAATGTCCAGAATGTACATATCCTTCGAATTACTCCACGATACATTATCTTGTATAAATTGTAAGTCTTCATATTGTTTGACTCGTGTTTCTCTATCGTCTGTGAAATTCAAACTGGGGATATACGTTGTTGTTGACCACGTAAATCTGTTCAAAGAATTGGTCCCCCCGAACGGGATTCGAACCCGAGCAAGATGACAATTATGTAAATCGGGTACCTAGACTGTCAATCTCTCTTACCAGAAGCAAAGCATGTTTGTTGTTATCTTATGATTCTTAGCCACTCTGCTTGCACGTTTGACATTCAATAGCTGTGCCGGCTATAAAGTGATAGAAATTCATGCTAATATTGCCTGTCGAATCCGTACGATATCGATTCGTTTTTAACGAACGTAATTGTGTAGTTAAAGTGTACTTCTGTCACAAAATGACCGTTTATCATTTTTGAATGATAGTCTTAAGTGGCCGTGGTGAAACCTGTGATTAACTGCAGTTAAAATGCCGAAACAAGGATTTAATTTGACTTGATAATTAATTTTTTGTACAATAATGTGCTTACAGCAACTTCGGGATCCAGCTCCCTGTATGTGGGAAGAAGACATATGACCTTGCCCCTGGCGTAGACGTTAGTTCGGGGAAGGTAGTGTGTCAGTTCGGTTTTGCGTGATGTATCCGGTCCATTGATCACGTGTGGGAAAGTAACTTCTTATGCCATTGTGGTAATTCAAGTTGTGTAATTTGTAATGTTTCACGCCTTGAGAACTTTGGCCTTGTATATTATCGTGTGATTCAACACTATAATTTGGCGTAATGATACCCTAAAATGACGAAGGTCCTTACGTTTATTATAAATTCGACGTAGTCAGAAGCTGTTTGGATTCACTATCTTAGGCTCTCCTCTTCCATAGTGAGCTGCACAAATTAATTTGTTGAATAATTAATTTTTATCGTACTTGTATGTCTTTACATGCTCAAGAAATGTGAAGATGTTTGAATCTTGTTTTGAAATATGCTAAAATAATCATTAACTGAAAAATAATGTTTTAAGTTTCTTGATGTTTATAATCTGCGAAAACATTTACCAATCTCGTAAATTAGAATTTGCAACATGTATCAGACAGAAAGTGTGTGTGTGTGTTGTTTTTTTTGTTGTTTTTTTCAATCCTGAAACCTAACACTTAAATTTTGCACCAATATTCCTGATTGTAAGGTCACAGTAACTCCTCACATAATTTTGGTCTTAAAACAACTTCTTTCTAAGGGAACTTTTTTTTTTTTAATTTATAATTGATTAAAATATGCTTTCTCGAAAATTAAACTTCCAAATGCAATGCATTGAACGTCAGGGGCTAAATCTGATATGTTATGCTTTATCACGCCGTAAGCAAATGCTAAATCTAGGAAGTGTTATTTTGTCTATTCACGACATGAAGGAAAGAGTAAAGATCTGTGATCATTGTATAGGGGTGTTTCCAGCAGCCCTCACTTTTCATAGTTATCGTCCTTTTTTAGGGTTAGACTTGCTTTTAGAACAGAAGTTCTCTGGGACAGTTCGACCCCGACTACGATAACAAGATACATTTCTCTCTCCATGCAAACTACAAAAGCCGATTCCTTAAGTTTTAGACCTGACTAAGAAAATGCTCATCAATGGGAAAACCTGAGTGGTCTTATCTTTAATTGTTGTAATGCTATAAGCTTGCAGCCGACATCTCACTTAGTTCTGTGGAGAGAGGTTCTTGAATTGGTTGCAGTGCATGAACCCTCGCAGTGTTTAGCTTCTTCTTGACAAAGCATCTGTGCGTACTGCCCAGATTACAAAGAATGCTGTGACTTTAAGGAGTTAAGACCTGGACTGGGGCTTCAAGGAGTTAAGACCATTCACCGTACAGTCTAGTTTGAGCACACAGAGATTACAACCATGTATCAGATCTTAAGAAAGACCTTTGGAGAAGAAAATGTTCAGATGAGTGTGGAATAAATGAAGCAATTTTTGACTGTTTCACGAAGAAACTTTTGAGTATTTTTTCCTAAGCATAGAAATAATAGAAGCATAGAAATAGTTAATAAACAGATGTAAACGTGAGTTGGAGTAAAGGATGATACAGTTGAAATGTTACAATATTTTTTTCATTGTATCACAAATATAAGTTAGGCCAAAAACTTACGGAACCACCCTCATATTTTATTTTAAACTCGCAAAACTCTATTTGAAGACGTCTAGAAGTAACATCTATGAAATGTGACGCGCCAGAAAGTTTGCTTGGCAGATGAGAATTATCTGCAGTGTCAGGAAGACCCAACTATCGATTTCCAGGGGAAATAATTCGCTGTTTACTCACCACATACATATGGTGAGAGGACGCGTGCGTAAATATTTTTCCCTGGCACAAAAAAAATTGAAACTGGTTGTAAACTGGTTATATTTACAATATTACAGCTAGACATAAATAAAGCACCTAATCTTTTTATTACCCAATTTAGAAATGGAGTTCGCAAATTGATCACGTTAATAATACTGTTGTGATGATAATGAAGACGAAATTATTTTTTTAATAATGTACACCGAATTTTGGTTCAACAAAAATAATGGAATGAACGATTGCCCCCCAGTCGTGAAGCATGTAGAGGAGGGAGTGTTATTTTACGCAAAAGTTGATCCTTCTGACATTCCGCAGAATTAGGGGGCCACAATTACTCCATCGGGGACCCTACGCTCGTGCTTGAACTGCTTAGCGGCTACGGAGGTGTAGCGGTTAGCGTATCGGGCTGTTTTACCCAAGTTTGCGGGTTCAGAACCGAGCAAAGCCGTGGGTTTTTAAGGGCGAAAAAATCTTCGTACGCCTTCCTTCGGGGAGAGGGAGAGTAAAACCGGCTATCCCATATCGTAGATATACTGCATGTAACATTTCCTCAAACAAAGGAAGCACCTGAGCCAAATTCAAATCGTCTGTTTCGTCGCCTGAGTGATACCTTCTTTCGTCGCTAGATGGTGAAGGGAGCGTAGCGAAATTTGCGTGGTCAGACTGTAGGACAGATCTGATGACTAGACACCGGAAAAATATGTAGTATGAAACGTCAAAATATGTACATAAATATGTAATGAAAACAGTAAGAATATGTAATAAATATGTAAAATCAGATATAATATGTAATATTAAAATACACCAATTGACCCACATTGACCAAATTCGAAATTACATTTATCAAAAATTCCCAAAACAAATTTTAAAAATAATTCAAACGTTTTAAAAGTCATTTGGAGAGCACAAGTTGATGCACGTTTTGAACTTTTCTCGTCAGTAATAAAAGCTTCATCTATCGCTATCCAGCACCACACTTTAGCTGCCAAACTAGACGCAATAGAAGCTCTCGTGCAAACTGAAAATACCTACAATTAGCAAACAATCACTGCAACGTGAAGCATTCTCATCGAATTGTTACACGTCGGCGATCACCAAAGTTTTTCGTAATTTAAGGTCAAAGGTCATGAAACGCGACGTGCATAATACTTTTCAACCCAAAGGTGAAAATGATCTCAGTCGCGCACTTCCCATCACTGAGCTAACTGAAGCAGGCGAGCCGGACTGTAACAATATCCGTCCGCGTCTTAATGTAGCGCACCTCAAGTCGACAGCACTTAGTATTTATGTAGGAAAAAATTCAATTTTTTTGAAATGCCTTTTTCATAAAAAATGTAATAAAATTGAAGACAATTGATAGATTAAAAAATATTTCGTGAAAATAGCAAAATATGTAAAATATGTAATGTAGTAACAAATATGTAAAAATATGTAACGAAACAAATTGATATTGTGTTAGGATGGCGACGATTCCCTAATATTTCAATTTTGAGAACGGTAAGTAGAAAGGCAAAAAATAAGTAATTACATAAAAATCCTGTCTCGCCACGTAAAACGAAGCATCGATGCAATGAACTGTATATGAACCCACCCCTGTTTACGAGCGCCCGTTCGTTCTCGTGACCCCAGTGTGTGTGTGTAGTGTCTCGTTCCGGTGGCAAGCACCGCGCAGCCGCTGCCGCCGTCGACTGTTTTCCCGTTCCCGCATTTAATTCGCCGGCCCGACCTTGGCGCTCCGGCCGTGGTTGTGTCTGGGCTCGCGGCAGGCAGCGGGCGTTCAGGCACGGAGCTGCTCTGTTTCGAGGCAGCCGCTCGCCGCAGGAACGCCTGGCTGCGGCAGCACGCTCTGTGCGAGCTTGCGGACGCGGCAGGTGTATTCTTTGTTCAGGCCAGGGGACGATTTTTCGACAGGTCCCTAGCCGCTTGGCTTCGCGAAATTAACTATTCTACTAGTCAGTTGGGTCAGGCGCCAGCTGTTCATTTCCGTGCGTGTAATTATTTATTTTTTAAAATTTATTTTACGTCAAAAAAAAAAAGAAAAGTTAAAACTGCGTATGACGTGCTATGGGGAAAAGTGAATTGTGTGCACATTTTCAAAATTCTGTGATCCCTACACTAAGTCATATACTACTGGAAATTTTGAAAACGAAAAACACACACACACTCCCATGTAATAAAATCTATTTTCAAGGATAAATAAGCAATAAATTTTGGCTCTTATCCATGTTGTCCTTCGGAATAATACTTCCTGCCGCGACAACATGGAAACGATAATTTGAGTAATTGTATTTCCCACTGAATTCTAGAAGACGTGCACAGAAAATGAAGTTACATTTATGTCCAGAAGCAAAACAAGGGGCCATCTCAGCATTTGCTTAATGGATCAGGGAAACTGGACGAAAAACCTGATCGAGATGGGATGATGGGAATTAGAAGGTATGGTTAGTTTTAGGGACTGATTCGCATTGTTCTGATGTTGTTACTGAAAATAATCTGGTAAGAAATTTTAGAAATCGTATGAATTTGAGTGTTTGCAAATGAATTAAGTCTCAAACGGATGTAAACATTCGTCCCGTTCGTTAAACACCCAAGAGCGTGCGCAGTTTACTTCAAGTAGCAAGGGAGATGTACATCATTTCTCTGCTTTCATCACGCTTTTAATTAAACTCGCACTACGCTATGTTTTAATTAAAGAAATAAGCATGATCGTAAGCTGTTTGAATAGCACTTTAGAAATTAGTGGGTGCAGTATTCTAAGAATTTACTACCCAGCAACAGAAACTTCGACAATTTCTTCTCCCTGACCCCGGACGATGACAGTTATTTCAACATAAGCTGCATAGTTGAGTCAAAGTCAACCACGAGTTGGGAAGTCTAGAGGCTGACTGCTTTAATCGGTATTTCCTTGGTTTCTTCGGACCAATTCCAGACGTATGCCATTGTAGTTCCTGAAACAATGGGTCAATGATTACAAAATACTAATTTGAAAGTTGAAATACTCTCTACATGGGATACAAATTTAGTCTTTTATTTCTTTATCGTACCTCTCATGAAGAAAGCCTCTTACTACGTGGAGGAAACTAAATGAACTCTAAGCTAACACTTCTAGTGGCGAGTTGATGCTTCACTATACTTGCGCAAGTTAACGACGAGGCTTCGTCCTTCTCCACGATTAACCTAAAGCAATCTTGAATCAATTCATCAATGTATTTTGTGCTAAAGTACTTTGTTGTTCGAACTCCCACGCTGTTATAGATCTCCGATATTGCAACGTAATCAACGCATTCACTCGGTGGGAAAAAATAAAGAGTCCGAAACTTACATGTAACATATGTAAAAATTGAACATTTATACCTCATTAGACTGTCAATTAAGCATTAATATATTTTCGCAGCCGGTGGTCAAGTAGTTTCTGAGACAGGTTTTTGGTGTAACAATGTATGAAATGTATTTTTAAATATATTTTTTATTTGAAATTTATGAATTTGGTAATTATTAATACTTTTTTTATCTTCTTTTACATACGTGCGCGTTTGGCCCAGATTCAGTCGTGTGCTGCACCTTACGGTGTAGTTTTGTTATGAGACTCATCAACGTCTTTACTGCCGCACGTAAATTTCTCCCCCAAATACGTCTCCGTTTTGTTTTTAAATGCAGGAACGAGCTTAAACATCCACCAGAGGGCGTGGTCGTGTGTTTATGTTGTAGAAGAATAAAGCGTTTGTTATTTGTATTCTCATTATCATTGTTAGCATTTAAATGAAAACATCGTCCTTGTTCCATGCTCGACTTTTCTGCGATCATTCAGTGTCAAGGGCCAGAGAGGGAGGCTGCGTTTGTGTACCATGAATGGTAGTGTGTGTGGCGTGTTTTGAATAAGAGTTCACGGAGGAGAAAGTTGTAGTGAGGAAGTTTCTATATTTGGTGCGCAAACGTGGCTGTTGTGTATTTTATCAACAGTGACTCTGAGTGAAGTATGAGGAGATTCAGGACCACGAATTTGAAAGTAGATTTTCGGTGAGCCATGTGTTATTGTAACAGTTCTCGCTGTAGCATTCCGTTAAGAATGCGGTATATCAGTGGTTCTCGAACTTGTGATGAATCCCTGAAAAACAGAAATGGCGGCGCCTTAATTGTAAAGTAAGGTTTTTTGCTTTTTACCAACACATGGATATGCACTCAACAAAACTGATTAAATTGTCTTGAAAAAATCCAGTTTCGATAGCACTGTTGTATAATAATTCTCTCAAACAATATTATTTACTTAATATTACAATTAAATTCCAAACCGACTAGAATGAGAATCGCAGCTCGTCATCTATATACTCGTATCCACTGACATACGTATTCAATATTAGATTAGCTCTGCCGTCAGCCAGCCATTGTTTGCTAACACCACCTCTGTATCATCATTCTAAATAGCCTAACCTACGTGATTGTTTTTCACACAACACAAAAAGGTCATTTAATTTCTTTTATATTTTCCTCAGTTATTCTGCAGTTACCAATTCACGGGAATTTAGGAAACTTAAAAGTAAAAACACATCAAAATGTAAAAATATATATATATTTTATTCTCGGAGAGGTCATATTAATTATAAAACTGCCGTATGCCTTAAGCTCTGATAATGTAATAAAATTTTCTAGAAGCCCGCTACGTCTTTCACACACATTGGTTTTACATCTAATTTTTCAAGTGTAACCTCTTCGTTGTTTTTCAAATATTCAACATTAAACGTGAAACAAAGAGCTGGAATGGGGCTTGGAAAGTTGGGACATTAAATCCAGCCCTGGATCCAGGAGGGGAAAGTAATAGTGAAGGCGGGGAGTTCCCGAATTTGGTGGGCGGACGGGAATCTCCAGGGTTTTATCGCCTTCATTTAATTTCTCCTTTTGATGCCTTCCAGCACCTGCTCTCCCACGTGTTACGCGTCGAAATGTTTTATCATCATTGAATGTAACATTTTATCGCGTTGTTTGTTACTTCCAGGGGAAAGGTGTGCCTTGGGATTCTGGACCCGAGTGTTTTATTCGAGATTCAAAATGGCTCAGGTGAAAGAATTGTAATCATTGTCCACATACTTTTATTTATGATAGGGCGACTTGTGTGTTCACAGTCGCTCAAACAGGTGGTTAAAGCAGTGCCAGCTTTCTGCAAACATGGATTCAAAATTATAAGCGAAAAATATGGGTTTGGTCAAGACTTACTTTCAGTATAGTTCTTCAAAATCTTTTATTAAAATGTTTGGCAAGGCTTGATGTGTGTCCTCTATTTTTTTATACCAAGTTACTGAAAACAATGTTAGTAACAGGTGCAATGAATATTTTCTTTATCAGGAGTGTTCTTTACTTCGTGTATACGGTTTATTTAATTTTTTCGTAGATTTGTAGAGTAACAGCTTTCTTGTTGTGCTGAAACGCATCATACCTTCAGTATTCTTTAACAAATGTGCTACCCAGGACTAAATCTGTATACACAAGCTACTAAATATGTAAATTCTATGAGCATTGTGCAATTAATTTCTTATGACTTATCAGACAACCTGGGATTCAATGGTAAACATGTTTTCAAGACAAAGAGTTTTCGTATAAATGCGAACGTTGTGTGTGTGACAATAGGAGTGGTGAGTCAGTGTTCAAGGAAATCATGTCGAAGTTAATGTTAAACCTTTTCCTGTTTGCAAGCTCCACCTCGTGTGAATGAGAACAAGAACTTGCACATCGAGTCAATCTGTTTTAATCGAACTTCCATTGTAACGATATGAGTTCTTCTTGTTTACTGTCGTGATGTATGAACTGGTATTATCGCTAGTAGCTTCCATCTGAAGAAAAAGGACATAATGATAGTCTGGTTTACTGAAACCTGTTTAGCCAGTACTAACAAAAGATCTCGAAGAAGAAATGTGATACTTTTCGTTTCCGCAGGAGATAAAATGTTTACATAAAGACAAGCAATCGTGGCTGGTTAACGAATTATGCGCAGTTTTCTCGATAATGTGAACGTAGGTGAAAATGGTGGAAGAATCAGAATAAAATGACACGTTCGTGATCACGTCGTACATGTGTATAATAATTGTAATATTAATACATGAAACTCATTTGCAACCCGTGTGCCCTTGGTTGTCCAGACAGGGTCTTAGCCAATGCCTACCAATATTAGTACCTAAGTAGTAAGTACTGCCACTTTTGCTCAGATCTGTTGAGATTACAGGGGATCAGCTGATCATTAGTTTCTAAGACGGTGAGTAGAACAAGATCACACGCAGCCGGTGGCTCGTTTCTTTAAGGCTCTGCTCCAGCAACCGACTGGAATTGAACCCAGAATCTATTTCGGAAACTACCGATCAGATCAGTCGGAATATCGAATTCTCATCCAGACAGCGGACAGATCGATCTACCTATTTGGTGGCGCCGCAATCCAACGTCAAACCAAGGACCTTTTAGAATGCGAATCCTTTATTGCTGAATCGCAACTACATACGCTTCCACATCCCGCGTTTGTCGCCATCGTATTTTTGGTCTTTCTGCATTTCTTGAGCAGAGCGTGAAACTTTTTTCCTGCGAGCGACTTTCAAATGAGGTAATTAGTGTGAAGAGCGCGCGTCTGGGCCGCCCCCTCAGGAAGAAAGCGGCGCCGATTGTATTGCGTATGCATGCGGCGGCAGGCGGAGGCTGGCACGTCCTGCCGGCCTTGCTGGGTGCTCCTCAAGTGCACAGAATCTCGCTGGCTGGCTGGCTGGCTGTTGGCGTGGGATGCCTAACGGGACATCCACGTGGAGGAGGTGCAGTGGAGGTAGTGGAAGTGGAGGAGGATGAGATGGAGGGCAGGTGGATGTGGAAGTGGAGAACGAGATAGAGAGGAACGTGTGGAAGTGGAGGACGAGCAGATGGTGGGAAATGTGGAAGTGAAGTATGAGATGGAGGGGAGGTGGTTGAGGATGTAGTGGGGAATGTGGAAGTGGAGGAGGAGATGGAGTGGAGATGGATGGTGGCGTGGTGGAGATAGGGGAACGTGGATGGAGAAATGGAGGAGATGGAGGGAAGGTGGTTGGTGAACTGGAGAAGGAGGGGAGGTGCATGATGAAGTGGTGGAGATGGAGGGCACGTGGATGGGGACATGCAGAAGATGGAGGGAAGGTAGTTGGTGAACTGGAGATGGAGGGGAGGTGCATGATGAAGTGGAGGAGATGGAGGGAAGGTGGTTGGTGAATTGGATATGGAGGGGAGGTGCATGATGAAGTGGAGATGGAGGGCACGTGGATGGGGACATGCAGAAGATGGATGGAAGGTGGTTGGTGAACTGGAGATGAAGGGGAGGTGCATGATGAAGTGGAGGAGATGGAGGGCACGTGGATGGGGAAATGCAGGAGACGGAGGGAAGGTGGTTGGTGAACTGGAGATGGAGGAGAGGTGCATGATGAAGTGGAGAAGATGGAAGGGAAGTGGAGGAGGTAGAGGTAGCTGTGACCGGACGACGGGGGTTGCGTGGATGTACAACGTGGTGGGTGGTGAGCAGGCACTGTATCTTCGGGAACTAATGTAGCACCGGGGCCATGGGTTGTGTGCGGGTGACTGCAAGAGCGGAGGCGATCGGGGTGAAGAAGGAAAGCGGGAGTGGGGGATGGCAACGTCCTGTGCAGGCGGTGGTGAGGTGGCGGTGTGGGGACCAATGGCGACGGTGGGCCGGGCGGAGCTAGCCCCTGTGCGAATGCTAAGTGCCCCGATGGATTATGCATCTCGCGTCGTACCGCGTCCAAGATGCGTGGGAGGCGACTGTGCGCTGTGCTTTCGAGTTCAGGGGCAGATTCCTCCAGTGCAGCTCTGACGAAAAGGCGAATGACATTGCACACACTGTCCATATCACGACCTATGTATCCGATTTCGTTTAGTTCGGATACGCTTTGGCAATCTCACGTCGAAAGATCGTGGGTTCTGAAGGAAAATGGTCTGGTTTGTTGAAGCCTGTTCAGCCAGTAGTAGCGAAAATCTTGAAGAAATCATTGCCGTGCAATATTTTCCGCGAGAGGGCTGCTACACAATGTGAAATTGTATCTGCTGGGCTGCTACACAATGTGAAATTGTATAAGATGGCGATGTGGTAGATTATGTTAGGAAAATCGAAATAAAAGGCACGTTTGTGATTATATCTTACATGGTAGATAGTCGCGTAGTTCGGATGTGCTATGGCAGTTTCGCATCGAAGGGTCATGGGTTGGAATCTCGCGTCGGACATGGATTTTTCTCTCTTCTGGGTTGGGGAATGGTGGAATTCTCAGAACCACCATTAGTCACCCTTCAACCATTCCTGTTCGGTTTGTGTGGTCTTCTTTCCATTCCTGGTCCGTCCGTGTGATGCAGAGGCTTGAGGAATTCGCATCCAAGTTCGTGTTACGTTTGGGAGGTGGTTTCAAATCCCGCATAAGTCGTGAACAGTGCTTTCAGTTCTAGTACTCTATGTATCACCCCTGCATCCTTCCCTTAATTCCGATCCCTTCATATTTGATTAGTGTGAGCGTGGATAAGTCCAGGTCTTCGACGTACAGGCATACGCAACGACAGTCCTCGAATTGTCGTGTGATCCCTTTCCTCTTATTCAAGGTTGTCCAACTGGCGGTCCGCGGTTCCATTTATTGTGGCCCGCGAAAGGTTTTTAGTCAAAAGTGAAAGTCCCTTACATCCATGTAGGGCGAGAATGTTCCGCGCCTAGAGTACACGCCTTGTGGGGATCAACAGCCCCTTAATGTAAAAATACGTTTGGGTTAAATGTTAGATTTTTTCTCGTAAATTCAGATATTCAAATTCATCCGAATATATTTCTCTGCGTTATGCATGGATCGGCCTGATATCACGCATGGTGCCATCCGCCCCGCCTGAAAGCAGGCGAGCAAACAGCCGAGAACAACAATTCGGAGAAGTCCGGTGTGAATTGCCCAAATAAATACTGCCCGCATATAAAAGGCCCTTGAGGCCTTGCAAGGTGGACACCAGTGCTCTAATATACGTCTAAAACGCGATGGGCTCAGGAGCTACGCCTATCTATTTTAGAATATACACGAGCTCACATGCCAACAATGGGGAGACTGGTAAGTAGCTTGGTGCCTGCACGTGGAGGAAGCTGTCTCAGCTGGGTAGGGGACGCCTATAGACACCGAAAAGTGCAAAGACAATGTGAATACATACACTTGCTCTACGAAGAATTTATGTAAAATCCTGTCTCTCCATACCACAAAATTTTAACATAATCGTCATCTCAAAGAGTAGTCACATGTTATCTTAGATAACCGAAGTCCTGTTACAAAAAGATCCATATAATGCAAAATATGAATAAAAGAATTACACGTGCAAATAAAATGACAGTACTTTGATTTAACAACAGGGTGTACATTTTATTAACTCACATTCGGTTTCTTTGGAGGATTCGAAGTCGGGATTTTCAGTCTTTGATCTTTGCGATCCCGACGTCCGGAACATCGCGCTCATAACCTGAGCCCGTCTACCCTGCTACCTGTGCGCCTTTGTTCTCTTGCAGTACAGCGAGCTTCCATTATGCGCGCATGTACTCGGTGTGCGACTCCTCCCTGAACGTCAGACCTCGTTATGGAGTAGACACTGCGATGTTGGGCGTTACTTCGGTCGACATGCTGCATTCCAGTCCAAGAACATTCTTACAGAAACATTATTGCTCCCCCGTGCGCTAGCATGTTTTAGTGTTAAGAAATTTTTAAGTTTGCGGGAGATGTAAAGGGAATGACATCCCGGGTCGTTGGTCTTCGTGTATACGTAAGGGTACGTTCAGACCGGGTCCGTGTGGAAAAGAAATTTGCGTTGAGGGCGGTAGGTTGAATACTCTGAGGAACTGGGGCCGAAGGTAAATGGCCTGCCTACAATCCTAGCTGTTCAATAACACCATACTTACAATTATAGCTACTAACATGCCTAGAAATGTTATGAGTGATATTACTGCCGAGGCCACGAGTTAAAAATCGAGACCGAGCGTAGCGGAGCCGAGATAAACACATGAATTTTGTTGCTTCGGCACGTTAGTACGATATTGTGGAGTGTTATTTACGATATATCGAAATAAATAATATTCGTATACCGTGTTTCGAGAAAGATGGATGCAAATAATTTAGAAAATTGGCGCATTGACTTCCAGTGGCGACACCTTTACATCGTCAGTAAATGTGATAACCGGAGTAGAGTTTCGTTAGGTGGAATGTGAGGAAAATGAGGTTAATTTACCTAATATACATTTTTCTAATTGTACTATTAATAATATTACAATTAAGAATAAGTATTGCCCAAACCAATGTGAATTACTTCTGAATTTTTGAATCTGATTTGTTTTGTACATCGCCATGTTTTGTCTTAACAAACATTTGACTTGCGATGAATCGATGCTTGTTTACGTTGCCAAGGATGTTAAATTTCTTAGCATACAGGCAGGTACAAGTGCAGTTAACAAACCTGCAGGGCTGCATGTTCAGAGAGGGTAAAGACGCATGTGACCGATAAAACACTTAGTGGAACAACTTCCAGTCAAAAATAAATCGTGTAAATAGGGCCTTTAAATTGCATCCGGGAAATACACTTTTCTTTGTATTTCACCAACGCACAACTGATATCAAGCGAACTTTTTCCAGGGGACTGAGTAACACGGTCATGCGGAATTTTGTCCCCCCCCCCCCCCAGCTGAATTTTGTCCACAATTGCGAAATGGATCTGAATGAAATGGCTTCGCCACGTTAAATACCGGCCATGCGCCCCCCCCCCCCCGAATTTGAATTGGACAACAATTAGTGTCAAAACTAGTTGTGAAAAACTGCACGTACTTTCGAAATAGTACTCAAATTTTCGAAAAACTGCACATTACCTTATTTACAATTCTATCTTTTAGGAACAGATTTTATTAAGGGAAAAATTCTCAATCTTCATTGGTGTAATTGTACTTGGAGGAAGACGCCGAAAAAAATGTGAATGTGTGCAAATTTGGAAAAATCAGAGTTTTCAAAGAACATCACTCTCTTAAACGTCCGTCACGCTATCCCTCAACAAAATTTAATCAAAAACGATGGCACCGTTTCTTTGAAAATTTTAAAAATGTCCTAAGGGTTTCATATAAAGTACCCCCAAAATTAAAATATCGGTTACTAATTCAAAAGGTCTGCATCATCTGCTAGATCGATAGGGGAATATCTATTTTGGAGAAAATCGGTAGCTTTGTTCACAGACGGATAGACGTTTTACCGTCAATCGATTTTTCGGCATCAAGGCCCCACAAAACATGGATTCTGGCTACACCACGTGTTAAAGAACTTTTTATAAATTTAGCAACTGGATTTATCCACTTTTTCTTTTCATGAGCCCTGTAATAAGAGTGTTTCTACCGAAAATTCGCCGTTTTTTAGCGCAGCATTACATAACTTGCGTAAGCGGTAGCGAGAAAGTAAAATTGTTAGGCGACAAAACGAAGTCAGCGGTGGCCAGTGATTCACTTTGTTGTGGGGCGAGCGCGTGAATGGCGGAATGCCGCGGAACGTGTCCGTGAGTGACTCAGCGGGTGGGCGGGCGGTCGTCCGGGAGCTGCCGAAGCCGCAGGAAGAAGCGCCCGCCGCAGCGCCGGTGGAGCGGAGAAAGCGGGCGGGGCGCCTGTGGAGCGGTGGTGGTGGCTGCAGCGTCCGGCCTTGACGCGGATGGGCTGTGCGTCGCCCCGCGCAACCCGGCGAGCCCCACCCAGTTCCGCCTGGCTTCGTCTCAGCTTCGTTCCATCTTCGTCCCGCTCCTCCCCGCCTCTCCCAGCCCCGCCCAACACTGCCCTGTGCTGCCCAGTTTTGCTCCGCCCAGATCTGCCGTGTACCGCCTTGCCTCGCCCCACCCAGCCCTGCCCTGTACCGTCTAGACTAGCCCCGCCCTGTACCGTCTAGACTAGCCCCGCCCAGCCTTGCCCTGTACCGCAGGAGTCTAGCCCCACCCAGCCCTGCCCTGTAGCGCCTTGCCTCGCCCCACCCAGACCTGCCCTGTACCGTCTAGAGTAGCCCCGCCCAGCCTTGCCCTGTTCGGCAGAGTCTAGCCCCACCCAGCCCTGCCCTGTACTGCCTAGTCTAGCCCGGTCCAGTCCCGCCCCAGCCCTGCCCAGTACCCAGCCCATTACTCAGTCTAGCTCCGCCCAGCTCTGCCCTGTATCGCCTAGTGTAGCCCGGCCCAGTCCCGCACAGCCCATGCCCTGTACCGCGCAGTCTAGCCCCACCCAACCCCTGCCCTGCACCGCGTAGTCTATCCCCGCCCATCCTCCCCTAATCCCCCCTAGCTTCACATATTCTAATTTGACTGCCCTCGCCCAGCCTTGCCCAGCTCTGCCTGGCTCGGCACCGCGCCCTCTCCCCGCCCAGCCCAGTCCCGTCCAGACCCGCACATTCCCGCCTCGCAGAGCGCCGCCCAGCCTCATCTAGCCCTGCACATCCCAGACAAGTTCTCTCTCCGCGCAATCCGGACCCGCCTAACTCAGCCCGGCTCACACCATCCAGTCCCGACCCTCCTTCCCCCGCGGACTTCGCAACGTGCTGGCTGTTTGTTGACGGTGGCGTCGCTTCCACTGGTTTCCATTTGTGCTTTCCCTCCATTTTCTTCTTTTTACAGGCCAACCATTACATTTCCTTCCATACCACATATTTCTCCTCTTTCCTCATCTATTTATTTTTCTCCTCTCCATCCTCTTGTTCTCATTCTTTCCTTCTCCATTCCCTTCCCTACCGCCATCTCTTTTTTTGTTGACCTCCTCTCGCCTCCACCTGCTATTTATCCGCATTCAGCCTCGCATACGCTGGTTGCAAATACTGTATGTCGTTGCTGCATTGTTCACATTGGTTAATGCACGCGAATAATGGTCTTTTAGAAGTCTGAAAGGCATACAGCTTCTCGGATAAAAAATAATCAAGATTCTTCTAGAAACGAAAATAAAATAAAATCGTCAGATGTTGCTTCGATTATAGCTTAATTATTAATGTTTGTATTATAAATAAATGTTATAATGTGCGGGAGTCACACGTAATTTGGGGAGATGGGAGGGATTTTAATCCAGACTTTCGTGTGATTTATCATTGTATTTACACAAGTTGTAATAAAGACGATCCCCTTCGTTCGGAAAGTCGAAATGGCATAGGATGTTGCGTCTTAATGATCTTTACTAACGAAATAGATGGCGATTCATGTTGCCAGAATAGCAGAAGTTCTCCATGTCCCCGATCTTTTGAATTATGTAGCAAGAATGACCGAAGGTAATTAAGAATATCAAATACATTTTCCACAAAGAATATAAAGATGGAATCTCATTGTCGTAATACAATTTTTAATATTACTAGTACTTAGCAATGCACAGTTCTTTCGAAAGCCAATTTCGTGCAGTTATTCCCCGCCGCTGGCACGCACTTCGCGGACGCCGAACTCGCTCCAAACGGCTGCCGAATGTGTGCGGCAAGGACGGTTACTGCCTCTCTCGCCGCCATTAGCGTCTCACCGCAGGATGGCGCCGGTGCTGCGCGTCACGCTTCACGCACATCACCGCCGAAGCCACCGCCACCACTTTCATCTTCGTGTTTGTCTTCAGTCTCCTCATTTTCGTCTCCTTCATTGTCTTCCTTTTTCGTCTTCATGTCCGTCTCCGTGGTGTTCGTGTCCGTCTCCGTGGTGTTCGTGTCCGTCTCCGTGGTGTTCGTGTCCGTCTCCGTAGTGTTCGTGTCCGTCTCCGTAGTGTTCATGTCCGTAGTGTTCATGTCCGTAGTGTACATGTCCATCTCCGTGGTCTGTATCTCCGACTCCGTGGTCTATATCACCGACTCCGTGGTCTATATCTCCGACTCCGTGGTCTATATCTCCGACTCCGTGGTCTATATCTCCGACTCCGTGGTCTATATCTCCGACTCCGTGGTCTATTTCTCCCTCTATGTTGATTTCATCTCATCTTCATCGCCGTCTACACTTCCACCTCCATCTAGTATATCAACACCTTCGTCTACCTCTTCGCCTTCATCGTCGTCGTCGTCGTCCACTTTGCCTTTGTTGCCTTCGACTACATCTTCATCTTGCCTTCCTCAACTTACCACCACCGCCATCATCACGAGCGAAAACAGTGAAAAAGCGAGCGGCGAATCCCAAACGCGTTTTTCGGTGAACCGTGTTCGCGGATCGCTGCAGTTGATAGAGAGCTAGGGGTCACACAGTTTAACAAGAAGCTGTTTAAATGCAAATGCGGGTGTCTGGCGAAAGAGATGTTTCTAAACTTGATTCCATGCTTCTTTAAACACGGAGACACCGGAACTTTGGATTTTATCCGTCTGAACAGTTGATTCAAAGCTTTCGATTCTTCCACTCTCGATTGATTGTGATGGTGATGATATTGGTGATAATTCATTCTGTTGATATGACCTCGTATTTGGTGATAATACTCGATTTAAAATGCAGAAAAGTAAATGATTTTTGGCGAACATATATTGCACGATTTTAATTTATATATTTTATATTAATTTATATCTTATTTAGTATCTTTAATATTGTAGTAGTAGGAAGACGCCAAACACATTATAAACTTTTGCAATTATCGAATGTTTAGGAAACAATTATAAATGTTTAGAACATTATATACCCACTTTTTCAGTATCAGAGATCTGCAGTAAGACTTTTTCTTTCGCAATACGTAACTTTCCTTATTTTATTACGATTCATAGAATGCGTCAAAGTAAATATAAGATAATTTCTTTCAAAGCAATAATCTTGTAGACAGTTTTGGAATCCAAATTACACTTTTCAAGTTATCAGTTTCGATCCATTTAGGAGCGTTTTGGATGGTGTCACATTAGACACAATGAATTTTAATGGACACAATTTTCTTTGAATATAAACATCCTATTTACATTTTTGAAGACACCAGAGACTACTTTGAGTTATGTAGAGCAATTTCCTTTTCGGTGTAGCTACATGATGTGCGATAAAAATGTGAAAACGAATCTTTGGGATCAATTTGTTCTGTCAAAAGCAGATGACATTTTTCAGAAAAAAACTGACCGCAGAGCACATGGTTGGTGGGTGGAGTGAGTTTTCGACAGATATTGACTTCTACCACCACAAGGACCGCGTGGTGAAAGCGTCGTTCGATGATTTTTTTTTTTTTTTTTCAAACGGATATCTTCCCCTCTGTCATGATTTATACTGTGAAAATATTCTCGCGTCTTTGATATTCGGTGTGTACTCTTTCTGGAGTTGCCCTTTGAAATGTAAAAATTCCTCGATGCCTTCGTTTACACAGCTGTCAGACGGGCTTTGTGACGAAATAGGATTGTTGAAAGAGCGATGTCGCAGCTGGGCGGTAGGTCGTGCGTGGAAGAAACCCCTATGTCCATATCTGTTACAATACCCCTCCCTACTACAATAACTAACATGGCGGAACGGAGCGGTCGCATAAGTGCGGTTCATGTGGACACAACTCTTCGAGGTTTGAGACACTCTAAGATGCAACACTTTATCTCTTGCCATAGGTAGGTTGTTTACTCTTACGAAAGAGCACATTGAGAGCAATTTAGATCGTACAGGAGATCCAATCCCTGGTATTTATCTCTTGCGAAGTATTAAACATCCGTCACCTTTCAGTTCCAACCCCTAGCAATCGGGATCTGTTCGGAAAACTGTCGAATCAGGTTGTGGACAGACAATCAGATAGTTCACAAGTGATAATGACTATGCTTCAACGGCAAAACAAGAGAAAGTGCTGTATTTAGATTGTTTAGGACTCGTAATGAAATGTTGGCAGTAACGTAATTGTAAAGGATTATAGTAACAATTTTTGTTGTAAAGGCGACGGTTCAAGGTTTGTTGAATAGATGACAGTAAAAACATTGTTTTCCATACTACTCAAATGAACAGCAGAAAGCACATCGTTGCCTAAACGAAAAAAAATTAAACTATTCTAGGAGAGAAACGGTCAGAACATCGCTAACTTGCCGGGTACAAGTGGAGTTCGTCAAATTGCAGAACTTTGGGACAAAAACGCATTTTAAAATAATGAATGAGAGCTTCTGTGTTTTGTGTAAACTAAAGAAATTTATCTGTTTTAGAAGCTGATGGCCTCACAAATGCGTGATCGAATAATGACTCTTTTCCTCTACCAAAATGACACAAATTTAAAACATGTGGGTACCAAGATTGTAGAGATAGAAGCAATATTCGTTTTACTTCATTTAGTTACATGCAATTTTACTAAATCATCTCTTCCTCGTACGGAACGATATAAAAATTGACGTCAAAACGACGTTCTTGATGTATTATGGGCGAATGTAGAGCAGAAAACTCGTATACAAATGGCGCTGCTCCAATTTTCATAATGAATCTTCGCAATTTGGAAAAAAATGTTATAACTGTACAATTAAGGTATATACTATTTCATAATGAAATCTATGCTTCAAAGTTAAATCTTAAAATCAATTCCTGTACTATTTTTTAAAAATATTCGCTGTTTTGGATTAATTTAGAGTTAAGATATCTTACCAATTTTTCTAAACAAAGCTTTATTTTTTTATATTTAAATTAAACTTATTTTGATTTTTCTTTCCTTCAGTAGTGGTGTCCAAAATGGGATCAGAAAGTATTTGAGGCAGAACGAGGGGGGAGGCAATTTGAGCTTGGACCCCATATATATTTTTTAAATAATATTTTTTAATTGTTAGATTAACTTTAAAAAATGTTCCAGAATGTTCATAATGGGAATACTGCTTTGGGTGTGATGACATCTATGGATTGTGGCTGAATAAATTGAGTAAAATTGAAAAACGATGTTGCCTTGGAAGGGAGAGGCATGGCCCCCTGGCGCCTCCGCTTGTGCCAGCGAGTTCGTTGCAAGGAGGCGCTGGAGGAGGAGGAGGCGGCGGTGGTCTGCGGCGCGCAGGTGGAGGCGAGTGGCCGAGGCCACCACGCGGAAGCCTGAGTCCCGTTGGCTGACGTCACTGCCCCGCCCCCGCCCCGCCCCCGCCCCCGCCCCGCACGTGCCGTAATCGTTTCGCTTTCACGGGCGCCACTGCCCGCCCGCCCGCCCACCCGTCAGCGCCCTCTGCGCCTGGCCCCGCCCCTCCCCGCGCCGTCCGTCCGCCTAGACTCAGCCCACCCCGCGCTCCGCCCCACTCCCCGCTCCGCGCCTCGTCCCCCGCCCGGCACTCCGCTCCGCGCCCCGACCCCCGCACCGCGTCCCACCCCGCTTTGCACCCCGCCCCCTGCTCCGCCCCATTCCCCGCTTCCTTCCCCGCTCTCCTCCCCGCTCACATCCCCGCTCCCCTCCTCGCTCTCCTCCCCGCTCCCCTCCCCGCGCTCCACCCACACCCCGCCCACCCTCCACCCCGCACTCCCAGTGCCCCACCCCCACCCCACCCCAGCCCCGCGCACCTGCCCGCCCCGCTTCAGTACCCGCCTCCGTGCAATGCCCCGCCCCACTCCCCGCACCACACCCCAACGCCCCACCCAGTTACGGGTCCCGCCCCGCCGCGTCCCCGCCCCAGTGCCTTGCTTTCTACCCCGCCCCCCGCCCGGCATCCCGTTCCCATCCCGCTCCGCGCCCCGCCTGCGCCCGCCTCCCCGCCCGGCACCTCGCTCGCCCGACCCCGCACCGCGCCCCACCCTGCTTTGCACCCTGCTCCTCCGCATTGCCCGCTTCCTTCCCGCTCTCCTCCCCGCTCTCCTCCCCGCTCCCATCCCCCTCCCCCTCCCTCCTCCTCGCTCTCCTCCCCGCTCCTCCCCGCGCCCACCCACACCCCGCCCACCCTCCACCCTGCACTCCCAGTGCCCCACCCCCACCCCACCCCAGCCCCGCGCACCTGTCCGCCCCGCTTCAGTACCCGCCTCCGTGCAATGCCCCGCCCCACTCCCCGCACCACACCCAGCGCCCCACCCAGTTACGGGTCCCCGCCCCGCCGCGTCCCCGCCCCAGTGCCTTGCTTTCTACACCACTCCCCGACACACCATCTGC
The DNA here is from genome assembly GCA_011170035.1 of Teleogryllus occipitalis. Lineage (NCBI taxonomy): Eukaryota > Metazoa > Arthropoda > Insecta > Orthoptera > Gryllidae > Teleogryllus > Teleogryllus occipitalis. The sequence goes on from BLKR01005820.1 coordinate 36,533, forward strand.
CCATCTCCAACCCGCCCGACCAGCTTCCTACCTGCCTGCCCGCCCACGACGACCACAGGCTCGATGGCAGAACGCGGTCCTTTGCTCACTGTGTCTCTTTATGTCGTCTTTATTTTCTTATTTCCCTTTCCTGTCTACTGTATCTCCTCCCTCTCCATGCCCCCTCCCCTCTCTTTTCACCTTTTCCTCCGTTTTGTCCTTTCTCATCTTCCCCTCTCTTTCTTGTCCGTCTTCTCCCCTCTTTTCCTCGCTCATTGCTCTCTCCGTCTCTCTCACATTTTTCTTCCTCTCCCACCTGTCTGTAGTAGTAACCTGATATACTCCTCTCTCGTGTCCTCTCTTAGTTCTCTCTCCTTTCTTTCACTTTTCCCCACCCAGTTCTCTCTCCCCCTCCGTTATAACGCCTCCCTACTCCAACCCTTTGTCCTTTTTTCTTTCCTTCCTGACTTTCAATAAACCGTCTCTCTCACTCTACTCCTTTGTCTTTCATATTTCCACCATTCTTCCCCGTTATCGTTTCCTTGCCTTCTTCGAATCCCATTTTCTCACGTACCCGTTTCTTCCGTTTTCCGGCAAGTTCAGTTTTCTATCTGCTGCGCCCTCTCGTCGTTGGATTCCAGCATAGAGTAAAGAATTACCTCTGTAGTCTATGATTCCAGTCACTCTTGTCGTCCGTCCCATTGGCTCGCTACCCGTCATTATTGAATTTCCTCTCCCCAGCCCGTGGCCTCTCGCGCCTGTAAACGACTTTCGCTCTCTCACTGCCTTTCTTTAGGGTATCTCCCTTTTCATTGTACCAAATCGCTCAACTTAACCTGCCGATTTTTCTTGGATTTCCTTCTTTCTTCTCTCTCTCCTCTTTCCTTTCCCTTCTCTCTTTTGCCTCCTCAAACTTGATTTCAATTTTCTCAGTTTCCTCTCGATTGCAAGTCTTTAGTATGCCTGCATTGTATCAGTTTTCTTTTATCAAGTTGCTCGTCCTTTTTTTCGTTTTCGTTTCTTCTAGTTGATCATTCGTTTCCACTGCATTCGCATCTTCTTCTACTTAGTTTGCCTTCGAACAGTATAAAGAATTGTTGTCTTTATTTCGTTTTCATAAAATATATTTTTTTCTCTTCATCAGTCGCCTAGCGGGAGAGCCTTTCCTTCTGTTTTGCTCTGTTTTCATTAAACACTAACCTCAACTGAAGGAATGTTCCGGTGTCCATTCAAAAGTGCACCGAACACTCCAGAAACCCAGCCTTTCTTAAAATCTTAACCAAACTTAACATCAATACACAATACATAACATCAACAAATTCATAAACCTCAAGTTCTCCCTTAGAGTATCCTCTTCAATGTATAGATTAAGTTAGCTTATATACTTTAACTAGTATAAGTAAAACAAAATCTATAAAGTGATTATACTAAGCGATGTATTCCATCCACAACAAATAACTGTGTTAAAAGAACTCCTGAAGCCCTTTTTTGGGCGATCAGGGAAGACAAAACATCCTTTCCATCAGACAGACTCTCCCTGCCAGGACGAAGACCACGGCAATTTGTCTTGTAGCTAATCACCTCCCAGGCTGTTCGAAGGGATCTGTGCGGTGCATTCCCAATTGGTTCAGGTCGATCGGGAGTTATGACCCCTCCCATCCCCCTGAAAAATTATTTGCTAGCACACGGTACTCGTTTCTGAAGCAGCAATGACTCATTCCAAATTGGACACTTGTGGTGCTTTAGTACCCCATTTAGTGAATCTTACGATGTGCCCGGTGACTATGTATACGAATACTAAGCTTCCAAAACCTTGCTATGTAATAGGAAGGATTCAACTGGTTTTAATGGACATTCTTCATGTTCTATAGGTTCTTATGTGGATCATGATTATTTTTATGGTAACTTTCGTATGACTAAAATCGTCTCCTATATTATTTCAGTAGTTTACATACCTTTTGCAGCACTCACACGCAACCAATCTTTATAAATGTGGTCTCTAAAGAAAGAGAATTTCACGGAGACGTGATGAATTTCCCTTTGACTTCAAAAATATGAAGGATTTGTTTAAAAAGCGCGTCTAAATATTCAAGTCAAATGCAAGCCGCAACAGTCTGCGCATTTTTTAATCTATATCATTAAATAACTCCTAAACGACAACAAAAGTTTTGACAGCTTAAATTTTCAGGACAGAAGCCTCAAAGAAACGTTCCCCCGAAGTAATATACTGTATAAGATCAGATCGTCTTTGACATTCTTTTACATTTTTGTTGTTTCGACGTTTCTCGATTCTTCCCCATCGGTTCTGAGCCTGTAAAATCTACAAATATATGTGAAATTACACTAAGTAATATTCTACGCAATTGAATTAGACGAGTGTACCTCTCTGCTTGGTAATATCATTAAATAAGAATAGTTTGTTTTGGCAACGATGTATTGTTTTCTTATTAATTTCAAAGGGGCATAAACCAGAACAAGTGATGGAGGATAAGAGAGTCTTGAAGAAAAGTATATATTACAAGCTTAGTATGGAAATGGAAAAATAGGGAAGAGGGTGGGGTTTAACATGCGAGAGTTCTCGCACGGGTTTGCTAGTTTCTTTTTATTGTTAACATGCAGAGCAGAAACAAAAGAATATGAAAATCGACCCCTGAGGCGCCTCGCGTAGGTACTTATTTGCACCATGGCATCATTGCGATTCGAAAGTCCAGGTCCTCGCCGGTTTCCCTGCCCACGTCCTAGCCCTCGCGCCCGGCCTTCGACGGCGCATGCGCAAATCGTCTTAACGACGCATTATGCAGGTTCCCTCCCGCCGCACACTGGTTCTATCGGGCCTAAAAGGTGGTCATAATCGCAAATGCGAGTGGATTTGCGTAAAAATGGGTATCAGTGTGTTCCTGAGGTCGCTGAATTTGAATATCATAAATACATTTCAAAATTCAAAATGGGGGATCTTCTCATTTGAAAACAAACAAAAAGGAATAAAAAAATATACGTATGGGGTTCTGGTGATCACTGATTTCGAATATCATAATGAAATTTCAAAATTCAAAATGGCGGTTTGGAAATAAACTGACTCATAAAAATAACGATGTGTAGAAATATGGATACAATAGTTTTCGCGGTCGCCGGTTAGTATTGTTATCATTCCAAAAGTTCATGTCACTAATTTCCTTATTAAAAGTAATTATAAGAAGGAGAAATTGAAAATATACAAAGAAAATAATTCCCTGTGTGGTCGAAGACACTTCCGGGATATCTAGTGTTAAATATTACTATTTAGCATTGCAGTAAAGTGGCTATAAAACAAAAAAGTGCAGGTATGTGCAGCTAAATGTGTGATATTCTGATTAAGAGCATTTTAATTTTTTTTAAATTTAATTTATTTTACGTCAAAAAAACAGTTAAAAACTGCGTATGACGTATATTCTACTTGAGAAATAAAAATATTGATTGAGGCAGGAATACGCAAGACAAAAAATATAATCCACAAATGTACGTGACTAACATTGTTACGTTCCATAGGTTAGAGTTCACCCGTATTATATATAAAATTATTAGACACTTTTTCTCAAAACTATACCTAACTTATAGTCAAAAAGAGTATTCTGTTCGGGAATACAAAAAGAATCCACAAAAAGAAATTCAACACTTTTTTTTAATTTCACAAATATTGTTGATAAGAATCAATGAATTCGCGTGTTTCGAGCAACGGTAACTTTACGAGACCGTGAAGACGACACAAATGATTGAAATAACGTTCTGGAGCTGAAGGAGTGTGCTCCAACGTCTTCCGAACGAGATTTGCTTTGTCAGAATTCCGAACGCCGGAGCAGTACCCTACAAAACGGGCCACGGACCGCGCGCTATCTTTCCTTCCTCTTCTTTGTCTTATCCTCACCCCACACACACTTACACTAACATGCACTACACTACCACATATTCCGGGAGACCGGTCGGGAGCTTAGAGCTTGTCTCGGCTGGGGCGATGCCCCGCTGGTGGGAGAGTCCTGGTTAGGGGGGAAACCCCACTAGCCAACGGTAGGTCGGCGCCGGATCTCGCCATCCAGCGGGGGAAGATCACCGCCACCTCCCGAGGAAATACACGCACTAAACTTGTGGGACTAATGACCTAAGCTGTTGACGCTCCCGGAGTCACTAACCAACCAACCAACCAATTCCGAACGCGCACTTTGAATTTTGCCTTTATGGCCAGGATTTTGGCCCGATTGAACCAGTGTGCGCCGGCGCGAGCGGTCGCCGGGTGCGTTAGAAAGCGCTAGTGGGCGAGCGCGGGTGGGCGGATGGCTGGGTTTCGCCAGTGCGCCATCTGTTTCGCATTTGTTTCGCGTCTTTTTCCTCTTCGCCTTACTCACTCCTTCGTCTGCCTGTACTTCCTGGCTCGTTGCGTGCATTTCAGTGCGTTTTATACGCCAATGGTTGTTTTTTCTTTATTTTTTTTTTAAATAATGCGTGTAAAATTGCTGTTTGTTCAGTGAACAGTGTAGACCTCGCAACCACAGGAATCTAAGATCTGCTCTTCATCCCAGTCTTGAAAGGTTTAGCCACAAACCTGAACCAAGCGTTTACTTGTGCCTTCGTAAGAAACGCATTTCCTGCCAAACAAAAAAATGTCGAACGGCCGAATTCCGTTTGACTAGAATCGTTGAAAGAGCTGAACAATGCATGATTCATTAAATCGACCACCATTCTAAAATGGAAACAAAAAAATAAAAATCCTTGCACATACCACCATTTTTAATGACTAAAAGGAATATTTATGCCACTTTGGAAGAAAATCGAACGAGCATTTTGGTCGTGATTCCTTAAAAACAAATTTGTAGAGATTTGAAAGACGAATGTTGGAATTATAGCATGGTCTCGTTTTATTCAGCCAGTTTCTAATTACTCAGAATGAGACTAAGAAAACACTTACCAGCATGTTCTTGTTAATTATACCAATAGTTAATCACTTAATAATAAAACTATTTTTTCCCTGGGGTTCAGACACTTGTGAAAAAGGGTTTTGCGTGATTTTCAGACTCCGCCGCAGTTTGTATATTAAGACGGCTCCACACATTCGGCATTCGCCGAGCAGCGAGCTAGTGCTCGCCCAATCCCCAGCAGCTGACGTGTTCGGCGAATGTTCGCTCACTTTGATGTGTCCAAAAGACCGAAACGCGGTGGGTAGGGCGAATCCCGAATGTTCGTGACTCCACAAATAGCAAGCAACTCATCCACACTACTCAGGATTCGGCGAGCGGTTGCTCGGTGTTCACCGAATAACGAATGTGTGGCCTTTATATATAATTTGGCAACGAAAAATCTAGTTTTTGAAATGTTAATCTCTCGCTTTTAAAAGTTTGTTATTATTATTATTATTATTATTATTATTATTATTATTATTATTATTATTATTATTGTTGTTGTTATTATTATTATTATTCATCTTTCAACTATTAATAGTTAAATTGTTGGGAAGGGATTCTGAAATTCAAGAAAGCGTGCGCAGATGATTTTCTCCCCCATACGTCACATACAGTTTTTGACTGTTTTTGACTAAATAAATAAATACATATCGCAAGAACATCACGTGTAATAGCGTGCGTTTCCATCGGACATGAAGCTCCGCTGATACAGTCAGGAACATATGTTGCATTTCCTGGTCTGCGGTCGCAGGAGACCCTGAAAGAAGATTCTCGTTTTGCGCTTCGATACTAGGCTGACTTAATTCGCTCGACAATTTGTGGTTTTCTTTTGTATCTGACCGGAGTAAATTTTCTCTTCGATGATTCGCACTTTGCTTACTGATTTGATAAACCATAAAGACGATTTTCAGGATGTTGTGGAAAAGCAGAAATCGTTGTCGAACTGCGGTCTGACAACGCGTCTAAACGCGATGACATTCAACATTTTTTTTCTCATTGTGCGGAACACGCTGGTGTTTTTTTATTACGTTCGATTCTCATATAAGTACTCCATAAATGGTGCGAATTATATTGAGACCAAAGTAAGCTTACATTCTTTCTGTGAAACTGTGAAAATGGATAATTTTAGAACCACTCGAATTTGGATGAAAACTCTTATCAAAATGGGTCTTCTTCATCCAGAAGTAATTTGACCCACATTCAAACAATTTTTTGGGGAACAAAAATAGTAATATAGAAAAATAAAAAATATGATTAATGATTTGCAAAAAAAATGAACAATATATCACACAAAACATAAATCAAAATAGAATATGTTTAAGTTCACTAAGTGAAAGAAAACAAATACAAAGGTTTAATTTACTATTCATTGAAATAAAATTTAGACTAGTGAAGATCGTGTCCCATGCACAAAATAGAACTGTTTTAATTCGAGTGAGTCAATCCAGGCTCAAGCAAAAACATGTTACAATGAGAGCCTTTTAGTCTTGTTTTAAATTGTGTGCAGTGTACTTTTAACGTTGTAACAGTAAAGGTGAAGAAGAGTGGTATCTTGCGTCAGTGACGATGTATTTTACATGATCTCATCTCCATACATTGCCTGCGCCTTAATTTTCTCACGCCCTTCAGATTACTCTCTTCGTTTTTATTTCCTCATTGAACATTATCATTTTCCCAGCCTAAACTTCTTCTCTTTCGTCGAGTTTATCCATTTCTCTGGTCTTTACTTTAAATCATCCCAATCTATTTTCATTTTTCTTTTCAGGAGGCGAAGTTCTTTTTATTCTGTCCCCGTTTTTTACACATCAGAATACTTCAGCGCATTTTCTCATTATGTCCTCTCTTTAATTAAGGTTTGGTACAGGGTAAATGCCCTTAGAGATTTAATAAATTGATGTTTACTACTGCACCCTTGCCCTTAAGCACTCTCCTTTCCCTGAATTTTTCATGAGATGCATTATCCCCCTAAAACTAGATTTATTTAGTCGTTAAAATTCTAGCACCGGAGGAAGTATTTCAGGATGTTAAAATTGGCTTATTATCCTGTAATAGTATTATTTGATGATGTCCATTTATTATGTACTGTCAGCAAATCTGACGCTAGCTTTTGTTTACGATGTTTTATACTTCTTTAGGAGCAGCTACAGGTGATCATAAAATTGCAAATAAAAATATCTTCATGCGTTTGTAATTTCACATTCCAAAACCTTTGAAAATTGAAACAAGCTTTGCTGAAATCAAACGCCTTTAATTGTAGAAGTTCATTAAAGGTATTGAGTACGAGAAAATGTGAAATTGAAAAAGAAAAAAAAAAGAAACTTCTATTGGAAGCTTCCAGTTTATAGTATTATTTTCTAAGTACTCGAAGTGCTACAACAGCTTTCTTATTTTACTTTTCATGTCTTGATGAACTTCAATAGACTCATTATTATAATACTTTCTGAGAAAATTTAAACAACCTACTAAACAGACTTCTTCGCGTATTGCTACAATGTCCTGTTGTGTAAATGTTTGCAGAACGGAAATGAAACCAATAGGAACAAATCGTAAAAACATTTTCGAATTGTTTCTGTGCCACCACTATAGTACCAGATTCTGTCCTCGATGTTACTAGACGAGTGAAGATCGTGTTGTGAAATCAAGAGCTACACTTTCCCGTTCCCATGTTCTGAACTTGAGATCCCTCACGTACTCATGGAAAGAACACGACTAGTTGGTTTGCCCCAAGGACAGTCGTGGAAATGGATCGCGCATTTATTACGAAGTCGAGTAGTAGTTGTAGTGTGGAATCCCTACAAGATGAGTTTAGTCCACGTTCTCACGAGTGAAGAAACGGGGTGCACACATAACGGAGCATTCCGTACTGCACTGCGATAGTGTTCATCAACATGCATTACAAGTTAGTTGTGGTTCGTTGAAAATAATTGTCCCGTTAAATGTGCACGTACGAACTCTTTTGATTTTTCATGTTGCTATTTACCTTCGGCTTTCTTTCAAAGGTGTGGTGTTTTTACGTAACTCCTGGAGTAGATGCTGTGATTTGTAAGTACTTTATAATAGACGCGTCTGCGATTGTATAGCTCGATAAAACGTATGGAATTAATAGTAATGTCTCAAAAGTAAGTTTTGCTAGGAGTTGAATTTCAAATGACGCGTTTCAGGATGTAATTGTATGAAATACTTGGAGTAGATAGTGTAGTATAATAATGTACTTGAGAATCAACTGATGAAAGAACACAACGGCGAACTCCCTAGAAATACCCATGTTATGTGTTAGTAGACTGAATTTGTCGGTGCATCTTTGAAAATTTATTCTTCACTATTACGAATACTAGTTTTTTTTACATAAGTATTGTTTGGATGAATCCATTTCCTTTGTACGACGTCCATGCCTCTCTTCCATTAAATAAATTCCGATATAGCTTTACAAGTCAACAACATTCTCATACAAGTAGAAAGAAGACCCATGTTTATAATAATAACCTTTCATTCCTAGTGTTTGATTTGGATGTATTTATTCCAGACATTCAATGAATCTATTCCTCCCGTACGAAATCAAATTTGGAATATTCAGAAAACTGCGTGCCGTTTTACCATCGCTTTCTTTCACTTTTCTACAAATATGTGAAAAATTGGAAAGTAACTATTTTTATTAATCTATCGAAAGTGTACAATTATTTCGATTCTAATAAATGAAACAAATTGTTGAAAGCACATTTCTACATTTCTGTGGGAATATTTTTTTGTTTCCACGCTTCTCAAATTAGGAAGGCGAAATAAACAGGAACTGAGCGTGTGGTGATCCACTTTCGTTTTGGATGTTTTGGAAGGTGATATGAGGAAGTGGACGAGAAACTATGTGGATTTTATTTGTAAATATGTTGAAATGTAAGCAAACTTTGTGTATATCATTTGTGAATAAATGCAGAATTCGTTTATTTTCTTCCACAGTATCATTTACATCTGAACATTGTTTTTAGTAAACCCGAAAAAAACCGCCAAATTTGGTATCCTTGAATATTTTTTGGAATGAACATTCAAACTTCGTATGGTAACTTACATAAAAGTGCTACGCGAAATCAATTTACTCCTAGAAATGTTACTATGCGTGCCGATTTTATTAAGTGGTCCTGTATGTGATTTGTTGTCCCTCTTCACACTTTTGTCGTTACCACTTTCTCTTTGGGAACAACGTTCAACTGCCTCGTCCTTTCTCATTTTATTTTTATCACTCCCATATTTTCCTTGCTCCTTTCTTCATTTTCAGCATTGCTTTCTTTCCAGATCCGTGATTATTATTCATTTCAAATGTCCTCTCTTGTACTCACTTTCCGACTCTTTCGCTTTACCTTACCTTCTCTCTCTTTTTTTCTTTTACATCCCTCCCATTCTCTTTTCTTCCCCTCCCAACTGCTGTCTTTTTCTCTGCCTTCTTTTATCTCTTCTCCCTCCCGCTCTTTTCTAACTTCCGCTCTCTATTCTCTCCTCCCTCCGGTTCTCTCTTCTAACCCTCGCTCTCTCTTTTCTTCCTCCCGCTTTCTCTCTTCTCTCCCGTTCTCTCTTCTAACCCTCGCTCTCTCTTCTCTTCTTACTCCCATTCTCTCTTCTCCATCCTGTTCTCTCTTCTCTCTCCTCCTTCCTCCCCCTCTCGTTTCCCTCTAGTTTTTATTTTTCCATTTCCATTCCCCTCATTCTATCAAACCCTGTCTTTATTACCTGCCTTCCAAATTCCAGTATTTCTCTTTTTAACATTTTCATTCATCGCACTTCTCATGCATTATCACTCGTGCATTACATCTCTTCACTCTCCTGACTTCCCCTTTCTACCCCCGTCCCTCTTTCCCTTCTGTTCTCTCTAATTAAAAAAAAATTATTTCAGTGTCTGCTCTTCTGATGTTGCTGCATCATGTCGGCGTTCGTCGCCTCCGAAACACATTCTCAGCATTCCTGTCTTTCAGTGTTTCTGTTTATCACACCTCTCCTCTCGCGGTGGCTCTTCGCCTCCCGCTCTGTGGTTGGCTTGGGAGCGTCTCCGCCGCCGCCCCCGTGCACGCGCCAGGCATCGCCCCCTGCACGCGTTCCCACGCCCCGCCCCCCTCGCGTGCTGCAGGGCGCACGCCGCATTCCACGCCGCCGCCCCTCCGCCGCCACTCAGCCGCCGCGTCTCATTCTTTTAATTTTTCGGCGACCCGCCTGCTCGCTCGCTCGCTCGTCCGCCCGCCTGCCTGCTCGCCCGCCAACACGCCTCCTCGCGCGCCTTTTGCCCGCCTGCCTACTCGCCCGCTTGCTTGCCTTTTGCCTACTCGCTCGCCCGTCTACTTACACGTCCGCCTACCTACTCGCCCGCCTACCTACTCGCCCGCCTACCTACTCGCCGCCTATCTACTCGCCTGCCTATCTACTCGCCCGCCCGCTTGTCATTTGCCTACTTGTCCGCCCCTAAACGTACTCGCCCGCTCGCCTGCCTACTTACCTATTCGCCCGCTCATCTGTCTACTCGCTCGCCCTTCTACAAGCCCGCCCACCTCGCTCGCCCGTTTATTCACCCGCCCACCTCGCCCGTACCTACTCGCCCGCCCGCCCACCCACACGCCCACACGCCCACCCACCCACCCGCCCACCTTTCGCCCGCCCGCCCACCTATTCGCCCGCCCCCCCCACTTATTCGCCCGCCGTCCCGCCTACTCACGCGCCTTCCCACCTACTCGCCCGCCGACTTACCCGCCCGCCTGCGCCATGTCGTCCGTCCGCCTGCCCGATCGCCCCCCCCTTGCTCTCCCGCCCGCTCGCCGTCTACCTGCCGCCTACTCGCCCGCCTGTCCGCTCTCTCTCTCTCGTCCGCTCGCCCGCCCATCGCCTCGAGGGCGTGGCGCCCCTACGTCTCTACCCTCACCCTCCCTCGCCTCTAAATTACGGGCCGCCCGACGCCACAGCCGCCGCCGCCGCAGTGCCCTGTGCCCAGCGTCCTCCGAGGGCCCCGCCCACCCCGCCGGCGGCCCCCTGCTCGGAAGCCTTCCGCGTCGCCCACCTGCAGAGCGCATCGCGCTGTTATAGTGCACGGACGTAACAAGAATGAGGCAGGGACGGGGTACATGTCCCTTCTAAAAATAGTGTAAGACCAGGCGCGGATCCACGGGGGGGAGATAAGGGAAATCCCCCCCCCCCGAAAAAAAATTGTCAGTCAATGTACAATTGGAAATGGGGAACCATAGAATAGTATTGTGAAAGTCTAAAAATAAAACATGTAATATTCTTATGTTGTATGATTAAATAAAATGTAAATATTTATGTAAATTTGTTGTGTTTTTATTTAAATCGTAAACATTCACAACTGAATAATAGACGGAAAATTATATTATAATTGTCCATCATTTAGCAACTTTAAATTCAATGATTTTGCTAATAAATAAATAAATTTTTACAACATACAGTCATTCACTAAATAATCATTTTAATATTTTGCTAGAATATTATATAATAAATTATTTGCCATGTTTAGGATATATATTATATACTAGAGAAATAGAGTGAGAGAAAATTTCCCGCCTCCCAAATATACTTTCTGGATCCGCGCCTGGTAAGACGTACAATAAATTAAATAAGCGAACAAAATGTCGGTAAAAATGTATTTTGTATTGAGAAAACACACAGGATTTTTTTAAAGAAAACATTACAGATATATTTGCTTTTTTATTGTAACACAAATAATGTCCCACCCCACTGTAACAATTTCTGGGAACGCCCATGTCCAGTATTCTTAACAATGACCAGTCAGTTACATTTTATTTAAAACTTTGAATTATAAAATATTACAGATGTTTCATGAGCAATATAGTACTAAAGACAGAATTTTCTTTCGTGGAATTGTTGTCAACGTTTTACTGATCACTGAAGTGCTAAGATCTTTGTAAGAAACAATTCGCGAAACGCAGATACGAAGTTAGCAAAACACGTAACAAAGACCAGATAGCACGACAGTAAGGGTTTTTTCTAGAGAGAGAGGTTTCCCCTTGGTTTTCCTTCAAGATTTTCCTGCGAAACTCTCAACACAGTTTTGATAAAGAGGTTTTCAATTAGTTATAGTAAGCAGTGCGAGGTTGTGCAGGTGAGGCATGTTTGTACGTGGATACATAAGTAAAAGGAAGGCTTGGTAGTGTGTGACCACTATCCTACTGTTATTAAACGATGATTCCGTCCAGAGTTCTTTTACTGATTTCTGCACCTTGTGCGGAAAAGAACTTCGAATTACAAGGTCATTGCATAATCTCTTCAGTACTCATCAAATGACATTTTGAATGGCCGCTAAGTTGTCAATCTTTCTGTCAATGTTCACCTACATCTTAGTTATTCAAATGAATCACACTTACCGGACCTGCTATTGGCCTGGTCGGCGGAAGGATTGGGGTTGCTGTCACTTTCACACAATTTATTTTCGAACTTGACAATAATTGTCATGATGTCTTGAATGTTGTTTGTACGGGTTGTGTAAAACTGCTTTGAAGATCGGCATAGATATGTTATAGAAACGGAAATGACAATCAGTCGTTGTTCGGAAGAGACGAATTAAAGGCTGAATGTCAAATTGAAATGGTATTAATGACTTCAAAATTCTGCTCTGTATTTGAATGTATTTTTTGAACTGTGAAAATTGTATAGTACGGTTTGTGTAAAACTGCTTTGAAGATCAGTATAGATATGTTGTAGAAACGAAAATGACAATCAAGCTTAAATGTTATTCGGAAGAGACGAACTAAAGGCTGAACGTCAAATTGAAATGGTATTAATAACATCAGAATTTACTCTCTACTTGAACGTCTTTTTAAATTACAAGTCGCTTCTAGCAGAACGTTAAACACCTTGATCAGATTGAATGAACCTATGTCAACGTTAATAGGTTGGTAAATGCTTCTGCAGAGCGTAAACTACCGAAGGAACGTATTGGGTGGGGCAAGTTTGTACTACAACTCACTTCAGTCCAATTCACTTTTATATCTGATAATGGATCCATGTACTCGTTCAGCCATATCTAATAGTCCAGAAGGCTTGTTAGTTCCATTCAGCTTGCTACACAATGAGTTTTTGAACTTTCTGGAATAAAAATGTTGGTCACTTTCTGGCCCCTTGTACCGCCCAAACCTGATGGAGCTCCGAATCCCGACTCTCTGAAGTTACCCTTCGGGGCCAGTTGAGGGTGCTTTACAAACCGCCTGTAAATTAAGGTCCGACCCTATCTGACACAGATTACAGGCAGCCCGTTTTAGGGTGCCCCGCCCTGTTTTTCCCTTCGGCCTCTCAAACGCTAGGGATAGGAAACTTTTATCCCTAACCTTTTCCTTACTCTAATCCATAACCTTTGAAACTGTCTGTAACAAACGCAAAATGTTTGTAACGTTCCATTAAAAAGCTGTTTATTTTCTGAAAGTAAACACACGTAAGCTCTCTGCACGATTTGTCGGTGTTTAAAACGTTAAATGTGTTTTGGTGAGAAAATTAATTAGATGTGTAATATATTTTTTCAACTATTTTCTGTCATTAATTTTCTTTCGAACGCAGGGTTAATAAAAATGAATTGGGGAGAGTGATATTCCAATCAAGGGCATTCTCATAACTTATTATAAACTAATGAATGTGAGAGTTATGTATGAAAAATTGATTATAGACATATCAGGTTTTGCAAAGTTCTCATGCAATGATTTGAAAATTTTGAGAGTCGATTTAGGGGATGTGGGAACGGAAGACCCTTCACATTTTGGCTGCTAAAGTTTACCTCGTTCTGGACGAGATTGTTACGTTGGCGTCGTCTTTAAACAAGTTTTTAATCACCCCTGTTAGTAAGCTATTTACCTTCAACCAACCCTCTGAGAAAGTTATTTACGTACAGCCCTCCGAGTAAGCTATTTACGTACGACTTATACTGGAGGACAAAAAACAACAACAGATTTTTCCCCAGCAAATCCTATCTGAACGTTCGAACACAATCTCCGAAAAACTTTTTCTAACTTTCCTCCGTTTCTTCCATGTGTATTAACATTTTATCTCTACTCACAAGAGGGTTTATGACTCGATTCAATTATAAACGATTTATTTATTAATGCGACTCCCGACTCATTGTGAGGTAAAATCTATTTTGTTGGGTTAAATGGGAGGTAAAAACCGCTATTTAAAAAAACTAGTGGATGAATTTTGACATTTATGAAGTGGATTCTAGCGCTAGGATCCCTGCCTCCTTGTTAATTGACGTACCTCGGATCATTTTAAAACGACCTGCAGAAAGTATTGTTCAGTATGAATTAAAAGTTTAACAATTAACAGGATTTGTCACTATTTTTTCATGTAATACTCTACTTGTAGAGAGATCACTCGAAAAGTTAATGAAAATTAAAAATACATGTAACTCCTCTTATCGTTTGTGTGTTTAAAATGTTCATTACTATACATTGGTTTTGAATTAACAGTGTGTGTTCGGACATTTTAATATGAGAAAAACAGTGTTCATTGTCCAGCAGTGATTCATTAATCTGAAGCTGGCAGCCCGAGGGGCGGGTCGAGTATAATGTTATTATGCTCCCCTAATTTAAAGGGGGTGCATTGTTTTCATCCCCGACTTAACACCCCTGCGTGCATATCCCTTCGCACATTGATGGATAACGCTGTTAGAGTGGATGGCGGGTGTCAGTTGCCTGACGGACAATGTGTACTCTCCGCGAGATGTGATACTGCTCGTCATGGGTTGATGATGTGTTACTGCTCGAGCATGGGTTGATGCGTGGTCGTTGCTCTGTTGTCTAGGAGCTGGCGACCTGCAGTATTGTGGTTAGGCCGCTTGACTTTCACCGTTGAGACCGGGTTTCAAGACCCGGTCAACTCTTGGAAGTTATGGTGGACAAAGCGGGATTCCTGCAGGTTTTCTAAGGGTTCTTACCGGGAGTGGTAGCTCAGTGCATCAACCGATGTCACTGCAGCGCCTCTGACCGGGAGGTCCTAGGTTCGAGTCCTGACACCGGCAGGAGTTTCGACACTAGCTTTTCAGCTAGGTCGAATTCAGTCGCTGTCTGGGGGAGCATTCTAGCGGCCGGCTGCTCTGATCGATAGTTTTCCCTGGTTTCTCCGATCAACACCAGGTGAATGCCGGAGCAGTACCCTTACCAAACGGTCCACGGACCGCGCGCGATCTTTCCTTCCTCTTCCTTGTCCTTTCCTCTCCCCTTACACACACACACTTACATGCAATACACTACCACACATTCCGGGAGACCGGTCGGGAGTTTAGAGCTTGTCCCGAATTCCGCCGTAACACGAACAAAACTTCGGTCCGGGAAGGCATTACGTAACACGTACATTTATAATAATCGAATAAAATGAACTCCGATAATTTCAGTCCTTTGGGATTCGTGGTTAATGGGGGTTTACTGTATAATGAAAATCATTATTATTCACCTATCGGTAAAATTATGTACCTAGTATGTAAATCGCCGGCATCTTGCCAAAACATTATCTAATTATCTATTATTGAAAACGATGAAAAATTTGTAATTGAACACGTAAAAACATTTTAATTATTTCTTCTATTTAAAAACGTTAAGTTTAAAAATTTAATTGTTCTTGTATTTCCCCTGCATCGCATTCCAATGATGCTTCATCATATCACTTCGTCGTTTTCACCTATCCATCAAATCATTCACCCATTTGAAGAATGGTCAAAAGGCTTATCTAATTTAAGGCGCTGGCATGATAAAGAATTGAATGGCCATCGTCCGTCTCGAACAGCTAATATTACTCTTTTGATAAGTATTGTTTTTCTTTTGTGGATCTGTGTTCTTGATTTTTCTCTTTCATATGATATAGTGTGAGTCTTGTCCACCTGGAGGTTGGCGGGGCTTCAGAGAATGAGGTTTTTTAGGGAACTGGAAGAAGTGAAGTAGTTCACCATTGGATTCCTCGTCCAGACAGAAAGCGCTGAAGTTACAATTATCTCTGGAGTAACACTTCTCACAGCCCGAACACGAATACTCAGAACCTCCCAAATTCCCAGCAAATTAATGAATCTGAAGTACTGTACCGCATACGTCGACAACCTAGAGCTTGCCCCGCCTGGGGTGATCCCCAGAAAGGAAGATATCGAAAACCGACATGTAGGTCCGTGTGGGATTTCAAGTTGCTGCAGAGGTGGCAACACCGCTACCTCGCGGGTTATAGCATGCACTACACGTACGTGGCTAATGACCATAGCAGTTCACACACCCTGAAACAACAGCCATCAATCAATCAATTTGGAGAATTGGGATATCACTCAGGAACATAAAGCTTGTCCCGACTGGGGCTGTGCCCCGCTAGCGGAGATACCTGGATAGGGAAAACCTCGCATGTCAACTTGTAGGTAGGTAGACGTTGGAAATCTCGTTCCAGCAGGGGGAAGAACATCGCCACCTACCGGAATGTATTTACTACATTTATGAAATTAGTGACGTCAGTAGTTGACGCGGTCGGAATCGATAAATTCCCTGGCACAATGGGTGGCGACAGTTGCACGCACAGCCGGTCCGTCGCGAGCGTTTCAAGCCTGTACTTGACCGTGAATGGGCCGCTTTAACATACGGTTGAGCGTCCGCTTGCGCCCACTCATTCATGATGCGAGATGGGAGCTTCGCGGCGCGTCCGCGGTGGCGGTGGCGGGCGGCGTCCTTCCGGCTTAGCGCCGCTTCCGCCCCGCCCCCGCCTCCGCCCCCGTCCGCGCCGTAAAACCGGCTCACCCCGCCCCGCCCCCCCAATTAGCTGCACCGGAGGGTGAGGTCCCGCACGCGTGACAAGGGGGAGTGCAGGGAGCGAGGGGCGCGAAGACGCCGCAGTGGGCGAGGGTGGGAGTCTGGAAGGGCGGAAAGCGATCCATACACCGTCAAGCGCGTCTCACGACCCTGGCTTGCGCCGGTTGTGAATCTGTCACCAGCATCGTGTTCATCTACTACCCTCCTAGGAGAGATTTACGTATGCAAGTCGGACATTGTGATAATTATTCGCTCACTCATGTGTATGTATAATTAGCACAATTGGAAATATTTTCTTTCGATAAATCAAAAGATCTAGTATAAAATCTTCTATTAATCTTGAAGTACTTCTGGCAAGCCCGGTTGCAGTAGATTGTAAACCTATTGTCACCTCTGGCTAATACCCACACCCTTCTACTGCGACAATGCAGATGTGGCGGATTTAGAACCGGCTAGTTGTAAAAAATCTCCATCATCAAAATTTTACTTTTGCTATGTTAAGTTTTTTGCAGTTTTTGAGAATAGAGTTAGCTGAAAATGGTGCCAGTGCCAGTTTTAAGCATTCTTTTCTCTATCCGAGTAAAAAAAGTAGAGAAAAGATTTGGAGCCGTTTTCGAGAAAATAATTGTTTAAAATTAGCTTATATTTTACGGGAAATTTCGGGAAAAGAGTCATATTTTCGAAAAATTGCACATGTCTTTGCTTAAAGATGATCATTTAAAAAACAAATGGTTTCGGAAAAACTTCTGTCTTCCATATTGTAGTTGAAGAAAGACCCTATAGAAAGTTGAAATGGTGTAATTTCCGAAACTTCATATAGATCAAATGTGGAATACGAATAGCGATAGGTTTGAATAGCCATAGATGTGATGTATAGGCATGCATAGAAGTGAAGAATAGACATAGAAGTGACACATTATTATTATTATTATTATTATTATTATTATTATTATTATTATTAATACTATTATTATTATTCCTCGCGAATCGGACCCGTCTTGGACCACGCATACATGCACTTGCACGGGCTCAGTATCATTTATCACGTTGCAAGTCTTGCATGAAATCAATCAGGAGGATCAGCATTAGGGTATTTTTATACCTCAGGGTTGTTAGTCCTGGGGGGATGGAAGATGGAATGATGATGTTAAAATAGGGTGAATGGACGTCACACACAGACATACAGAAACACACCCATGTCCGAGGCGGGACTCAAACCCGCGATCCTTCCGTCCGAGATCGCCACGGCCTTAACGATCTCTGCTATCCGGACTGGCATTATTATTATTATTATTATTATTATTATTATTATTATTATTATTATTATTATTATTATTATTATTGGTTATTAATTGTGTAGTATGTATCGCAATCACTGTGAACACTTTCAATAGAAAGAAAAAATTTTTGACAGACCGAATGCATTGTTTTAGAGACAAATGTATTAGTTTGTCCTAACGTTGAACAGGACCATTCAGAACGGATGCAATGGCAACGTGTGCGGCCACTGTAGAGCGGGAGGGAGGCGGAGAATTTTAACCCTCCGCCGCGGCGGGGGGAGGGCGTCGCGGCGCAGACGAGTCGCCGCCAGCTGATGCGGCGACGCGCCGCGACGCGCCGCCCGTCCGTCTGGCGGTCTGGTCGGTTCCGGGACTGACGCGGTCCCCTCGCGCCGCCGAACCGCCTTGTGCGATGCCCTTGTTTGCGTTTCCGGGTTTCCGTCTGGCCGGCAACCCACGCTATGGGGTGCAGTGGAGCGGTTTTGGCTGGGTGGTTGTTGGATTTCGGACTTTTGGGTCTTGACACGTCTTTTCAGGCCCCTAAAATAGGCTCGTAAAATACGAAAATAATTTATAATTTCTTATGTTGGCAATATACATTGAGATGGAAATAACTTTTCGGAATAAAATTATTTTTTCTTGACACTGTTATTTAAATAGCGATTTGTGACGCACTAAACTTGGAGCAGAAGCTGTCTTCATTACTACCAGAGAAATGTAATTTACTTTATTGTTACAATTACCACATTTGGATGAATTAAATGCTTGCTTCCCTGCTTAATGCATATTTAGGAAAAAATGCCCCCGCAATACAAAACAAGATAATTAGTTTAACCAATAAGTGCGCATTTAGTTACTCTTGCTACTTGCTTTTGGTTTTCGGCTTCCGAGAATTGGAATTAAACTAACAGGACAGGAAGCTCTAAATTCTTTAAATGGTGGATCGAATTTTGTAACACTCTAGGTCGAGGTTAGCATAAATACCCAATACAGCAGTATTTTTACGATATTAAACTTAGTCGAGAAAGCTGGGTAGTAAAATGAGAAAATCGCTAGCCATACTAAGCTCTGAAAGTTCCTATGATGATTATCCAAACACAAATTCGACAATGAAATAAGCTTCTAAATTGTCAAGGTAATAAAAATTCTGAAAATGAGATCATACGAATAAGCATTTCTACCTTCTAAAGTTGCAAAATACACTTTAAACACTATACACGTAGGTCCTGTAATATCGTTATCATCGAAAAAGTTTATAATTCATTTCGAGTGTCTACGTTAAGTAGTGTCATCTATATTACTGGTTTCCAGTGATTGCAGAAATTGAATGAAAACTGTACAGCCTTCGGTCATACAAGGTGTCTACGGTTTCTTAAGAAATCGCAGTACTCGGGAAAATCCAAAAAACAATGAAACGGTTGACATTTTGTCTGAAAAATTCAAATAAGTAATTGTTAATCTGCAATTTCTCATTCCTGATCTTACGACTATATTGTCTTTCTCAATGCGTCTCTGCTTACTGTCGCAGCTGACGTCATTCGATGAGGAAGGAAGAAGTTTTAGTTTTCACGTGTGCCGTTTCACGCAGCTGACGTCATTCGATGAGGAAGGAAGAAGTTTTAGTTTTCGCGTGTGCCGTTTGAGAACAGCCAATTTTTGCTGCTCCAGAACCCTCTCGTCCGCACACTCGCCAGAAGAATTTTGGCTTCTGCAGACAATTGGTTTGCCTGAAAATCTGATGTGTACTGAAAGTACTGTGACTTCAGTGATGTAGAGGCTAGTAGCCTGGTGTATGTGAACATAGCCGAAGGCAATGGATGCGAGACCTGCCCAGTAAGGCATGGGTTTTTACACAGTATATTTATGGTGTGATCGTTTTTGTCATACGAACAACCTCCCCCTCTGAACATCATTCCATTGATAGTCATTCGCCTGTATCATTATTCATCCGTCATGAAGGCTTACGTACCGTGGAAGTGAACGAGAAACTATTATTGTTATCTCAGGAAGTGGGAGATTATGAAGGTCTAAGCCTAAGAGGGAATATGGCGCACATCACAGTGGCTGATTGATTGCATTGCTCACATCCATAATCCATTTTTTTCGTAGAAAACTATCCTATATTGTATTTGACTTTCCAAGCTGGCTTTCTGACATCTTTGGTTTGCTGTCTCTAAAGTAGTTTAATTCATCGATTATCTCTTTACTTTTTTTCATTGTTTTAAGTCCAGGGAAGTGACACTTACTTGATGTGATTTGATCATGTGATTGCAACTTTTTTGAGTAATTAAAACATTCACTCGGGAAATACAGTTTTTAAAGGAATATCTTTAATAGAAATTGATTCTGAATTTGAAATGTTTGGTTGTTTTCTATTCTTGTTTGTCAAACATCTGAGAGCAAGAATTTAATTCAACACGGCCGTTTTTTGTTGTATTCAAATCGGGAGGATTAAAAACCGAGAACTCAATCTTGCCCTGCCTGCCAATCTTCGTTCTTAAGCATGACGGTCCCTTCTCTACTTAATCACTGGAACCGGTTGTACGTGGCGCCGATCATAGAGAAATGCTAGCGAGCCCAGACAGGTTTCAGTGCCACTGGCTCCACTTGTCTCCTGCAGCACTCCGGTGCAGTGGTAGCGCCCCTACAAGCTCGGATTACACGCCGCTCGGCGTGTCTCATTCTTCCGTGTCTCAAATGGCGGCGGCGCTGGCGATTGCAACAGCCGTGCGAATCGCTAGTCCGCGTGTAACACGATGCCGTACAGAGGCGCGCAAAATGTTTCTGGGAAGAGACGGTGTAATGGAAGACGAGCATAAAGCAGGTGCTTATGCGAGCGTTTTACCGGGAGCGGTGGCTCAGTGCACCAACTGATGTCACTGCAGTGCCTCTGACTGGGAGGTCCTAGGTTGGGTCCCGTTGGGGGGTGGGATTTGCGACTCTAGCTTTTCATGTCTCCGTCTGTGGGAGAATTCTAGCGGCCGGCTGCTCTGATCGGTAGTTTTCCGTTGTTTCTCCTGTGACGTACTAGAGTGAAAAACACAGACGACTGTTCTGATTGAATAAATACAATATATTTACAGATTTTTTACAATTAATGTACAATGATATGATACAAAAATCTAGCCCCTTGGCAACCTTTCAATTCTCTTAGCCGCGAAACCCCGCGACCGTCCCCTAGGCCTCGCCCAGAACCACTGCTTCGGAAGCAGCAAAAAGCAACGCGAAGTGCGAAGCTGTCGGACATAGAGTCCCGTAACTACACCAGTTACATGGCTTGTTGGCAAACCGATCTTCGACCTGAAGATCACGTGCAAGGATTGCACTGGAGATACCTCACGTCTTTCGACACCCAGCGTATCCCGCGAGGCGCCTGTCGGCGCGGCCTTAAATATCCGCCGGCTCGCCCCCACCCTACGAGCAGCGGCTCGCTGGCCAGCCTTTCCAGAGCTACAACCGACATCTCTTAGACTCGCATCACGAGCGTCCTTTTGAAGGAAATTCCAGCCGGGATTCCTAAGGGCATTTCCAACCGGCGCGGCGTGGCGCCGCCCCCCTCCACCCACATCCGGCTTAACGCGGGTTTCCCCGAAGCGGCCCGACGCACCGGCGCCGGACCAGGCGACGCTACAGACCCTCCCATGCCGGGGGGTGAGAATTTTTTTTCGCAGCAAAATATGCCCAGGAAAAAAATTCTGCTAAGTTACCTGGTCGTGAGACCTCTACATCCTAATTTTTATATGAACATGAACATAATTATACCAAAATATCAAACCCTATTTAATCGAAATGTGTGAAATAAATCTCTGGGCTGTCCCCCCTCCCTTTTCACCTAAGCTATGTTGCCAGTACATTTAAACCTTACTCCTATATACATAAATATACATAAGTATTCTTGACGCATCTTGAATTACATATTATCCTGAAATACAAACATTTACTTTACATTGAAATTTTACATAATAATTCTTGACGCATCTTGAATTACATAAGATCCTGAAATACAAACATTTACTTTACATTGAAATATTACATAATAATTCTTGACGCATCTTGAATTACATAAGATACTGAAATACAAACATTTACTTTACATTGAAATATTACATAATTATGGAATTCGTTATATACATCATGTGCCGTTCTTAACTGAATTTATTGACACATGTATGTATCTACATATAAAAATATCCAAAAAACAACAAAACAATTTTACCCTTGAATTTACAAAATTATTTACATAGAATTTCACCGACATTTATACATGTCATGAACGTGCGTGTTCCCTATTCTCGCCGGTGGATCAATTCACATCATCAAACATGCGACTAAGTGCATCTGCATTAACATTTTCTGAGCCCTTTTTGTGCCTGATGCGTAAATCGAGGTGCTGGATTAAAAGAGACCAGCGTAATAATCTGGGGTTTTTGCCGGCCGTATTACGCAACCAGACCAACGGATTGTGGTCGGTTTCGACCTGAATTGTGGCCTGCCCGTCGAGATAAAATTTAAGTTTATCCAACCCCCAAATCAGCGCTAAACACTCTAGTTCTGTGGTGCCATAATTCATTTCGGCATCATTTAATTTACGGCTTAGAAAAACGACTGGTTGTTCTACTCCCTCGTCATTTACTTGGTAGAGAACCACGCCTAAACCTCTCCGAGAAGCATCTGCCTGAACTCGAAATTCCTTGTTATAATCAGGTGCATATACCGCTGTTTTTTTCACTGAGAGCTTGTCGCAGCTCATTGTAAGATCTTTCACATGCCTCTGTCCAGACGATCTTACCCTGGCGTTCGCGCCCACGCAGCACATCGGTCAGCGCCGCCGCCTTCTCCGCAAACCCTGGTATCAAACGTCGATAGTATCCTACCAAACCGAGCAAAGAACGCACTTGTTTCTTTGACTCTGGTCTGGGAAAGTTCTGGATTGCTTGTATCTTGGCTTCGGCCGGCCGCAATTTCCCGTTACCGACTACGTATCCAAGATAGTTTACGTTAGCCCGCGCGAACAAACACTTGCGCGGTTGCACTGTCAATTTGGCGGATTTTAATATTCGAAAGACCGTCTCTAGGTGTCGAATGTGTTCTTGCCAAGGGTTACTGAAAACCGCGATGTCATCAAGGTATGGTACCGCGAATTCTTGGCATTTATTCAACAAGGTGCCCATAATACGACAACATTGATAGGGACCGTTCTTTATTCCGAAAGGTAATCTAAGTGGCCGGTACGTGCCGAAACTGGTCACGAACGCCGAATACCTTTGTGCCCTTTCCGTAAGACCGATCTGCCAAAAACATTTGCAAAGGTCCAGTACACTTATAATTTTAGCTGCAGCTACCTGCTCTATCCGTTCTTCGAGATTGGGTAACGGAAAGTATTCGGTCTTAATAATTTCGTTGAGGCGCCTATAATCGATACAGGGCCGTGGTTTTTTGCCCGGTGCTTCAACCAATATCATGGGAGACGTATAATCACTCTCCGCCTCCACAATGATATTGTCGCGAAGCATTCTATCTATTTCTTCCCGTAATATCTTAGCCTGCCTCGGCGATGTACGGTAGGGTACGCTTCGAACCATTTTGCTGTTATCAGTTAACTCGATATCCATAGTAGTGATATCTGTCAATCCGGGTTTCTCACTAAATATAGACCTGTACTTACAAATGACCGTTTTCAGAGCGTCGCGAAACTCCGGTTCGACCTCAGTCCCGCTCAGCATTTCTTCCGCGTCAAAGTCGCAACAATCCAATTTAAGCGCATAGCGATCTAGCGCGTCTTCGTCACCTGCGTCTGTCACAGTCGTAGAACTAAGCACATTTAAGTACTCTGTCCGCTGGTGGTATCTTTTAAGCATATTAATGTGATAGACGCGGGGTTCCTTCCGCCCCGGCATCTGGACCACATAGTTATGCTCCGAAATTTTCTCGCGAATCTCGCCCGGCCCTATCCACTGAACCGCGAGCTTCCGCATCCTGTTAGGTGCGAGAACCAACACCTTCGCGCCTATCTCGAAAGTACGTGAGACCGCCTTCCGGTCATACCACACTTTACGTTTCTGCTGTTCTTCAGCCATTCTATTGTGAGCTAGGTCACGGGAGCGTTTCAAACGATTGATTAATTTGAATACATGCTCAACTACAGAATTTTCTTCACCTTCCGCAGTTTCCGCAAGCCTTTCATAAAGAAGTGTCATGGGGGTACGGAGATTCTTCCCGTACACCAATTCGGCAGGAGAGAAACCTAATGATTCGTGCACACTCGTGCGCAACGCGAACATAATAGCGGGAAGTTGGCATTCCCAATCCGTCCCCGCCTCCAAACACAGAACCTTCATAAGCCGGTTCATAGTTCGATGCATTCTTTCGACTGCGTTTGATTGAGGATGATACGGCGAACTTCTCACCAGTTTAATGCCAAACCGCTCGGCGAATTCCGCTGTCAAAGCACTCGTGAAGCAAGTGCCCTGGTCGGTTTGCAATTCGCGTGGAAATCCTATTCTACTGAATAATTCTAATAATGCCTCAATTACAGTGACCGAAGTTAGGTCCCGTATCGGAATAGCCTCGGGATACTTCGTGGCTAAACACATCGCCGTTAAGATAAACTTGTTTCCGGTGACCGATTCTGGAAATGGGCCACACGCGTCGACATTCACTTTCTCGAATGCCTCGCCCGTTATAGGAACAATTTTCAACGGCGCGCGAAGTTTTTCGCCGCCGTTTCCTACTCGTTGGCAACTGTCGCAACTACGCACATAGTTTTCAACATCCTTATAGCAATTCGGCCAGAAGAAATATTTGGCCATGGCATCTTTGCTTTTTGTGACCCCCAAATGGCCGTGAGCAACTTCATGACAGAGTTTTAAGATCGTGCCACGATACACCCGCGGTATTACTAACATAGTGAACTGCTCTCCGCGCTTACTATGCCGGACACGAAACAATAGGCCGTTTTTCATAACATAATCGCGCCGATCCGTCTCGGGTTCTTCCGCACGCTCAATCAACGGCGCGAGCTCCTTGTCTTGTCTCTGAGCTGTAGCAAATTCGGTGGGGTCCAAACGACCCAAAGCAATGCTACCGAAATCTAATTCAGATTCCTGATAGTTTGATTCTGAGTTGCCCGGGGCGTCGACCTCGCCCTGACGAACTCTATAGTCATCCTCGGTTTCTTCCGAAGCGGTTACCTGGAACGCTACCTGCTCTCGGTCGTTTCCTGTACTCTCGGCAGGCTCTACCGCCTCTATTGTCTGGGGCCCTTCCGCCCTTACGCGCTCAGCCACTGCTTGCGCCCTAGTCCGCACAGCGCAGATAGGCTGTGGTTCTAAGAACC
Organism: Teleogryllus occipitalis; assembly: GCA_011170035.1. Taxonomy (NCBI): domain Eukaryota; kingdom Metazoa; phylum Arthropoda; class Insecta; order Orthoptera; family Gryllidae; genus Teleogryllus; species Teleogryllus occipitalis. Next base: position 61,818 of record BLKR01005820.1, read on the forward strand.
CTTGTTTTACTTCCTTCAAAATCGTAGCAGAACGATTACTAAAAATGTAATAAGGCAAGTCGCAGTTCTTCGCGACTGCGGCCTCTGTAACAAGAGTACCGAATGGCCCTACAATCTCTACCTTGGCTACCGGTAGATTTTTCGGCGCTTCGTCCAGGGGCTGCTGAACCCATACGGACTCGCCGGTGTATTGTGTCGGCGTGACGTGCTTTGCGTTGATGACGTCAATCGTCGCACCCGTATCACGGAGAAAGGTTACAGTTTCACCGCAAATTTGGCCAGAAAATGTGTGTGGAGACAATAACTCTGGCGCACTAGTGTCGGCCACGTGATACATCTTTTCGCTAGGTTTATTGTTATATTGAGGACAATATCTTTTTATGTGACCTGGTTTTTTACATAAGTAACACGTCCGTTCTTGCGGCCTCTCGAACTCCGCGTTACTAGCTACCTTCGGCACTGCCGTTTTGGAAGTGGTCGGCGCGCTTTCCGTCGCCTTCGGCCATTTCCGTTCGCCTGCCTGCTCTTTATTGCCGAACCGCGAGAAATCCTTCTTATATCCGCTAGCCCGGTTGTTTTCGTAGGTGTCCAGCCTTCGTGCCAAATCTTGGGATGCAGAAACCTCACCCCACACATCAATGAAATGGTCACGCATAACCGCCGGCACCTTTCGCTTCATCTGGTCCGTTACAATGAGATCTAGCAATTGCTCAAATGTTTCTATCTTTAAAGCTGAGACCCATTTTTTACAATAACTAGCTAATTCACGTGCATAGACGTTCCAAGTGGTCTTTGCACCTTTTACGTGACTACAAAACATCTGCCGGCACTTTTCTGCCGTGAACTTGTACATATCTAATAATTGTTCTTTAATTAGGTCATAATCTTGATCCGGTGAATCGGATCCTACTACGAGCCAGTTGTTCACTTCATTAGGAAGTAAACCCAATAAATGGCTTACCCATTCGACCGGCGCAATACCAAGCTGGCGAGCATGCGCCTCGAAAACACTTAAAAACAACGTAATATCGTCGCCTTCGCCTTTGAATTTGTCCATGACTTGGCTGATACGAATATTAGTTCGATTTCCCGTGTCGCTACTACCTATGGAAACACGCGTGAGAGCCTGATTCGTTAGTTTTAACTTTTCAAGTTCAAATTGCCGTTCGCGTTCTTCGCGTATTCTTTCCTGCTCTCTCTCTTCGCGTATTCTTTCCTGCTCTCTCTCTTCGCGTAATCTTTCCTGCTCTCTCTCTTCGCGTAATCTTTCCTGCTCTCGTATTTCTGCAACCTGTTCTTTTTCTTGGTCAGCGAGTTGTTTCACGAATGATTCCTCGTACTGCTCGCTTTCCGTAATGATTGATTTAAGTTTAACAACGGTTTCGTTCCCTTCTAATGTTTCCTCCATCTCCATCGCGACCCTAACAAGCACCTCTTTCCTATAACCCGCTAAGAAAGCCATATTGCCTGAATTGATCCCCGGCCAGAACAAAAAACACACTTACGTTCAGTTGACCTCGGTGTCGCGTGAGCGCCTTCTGGGTCCGGTTTGTGGCCTCCTTCCTTCCTCTCGTTCAGGTCAGTCCGTGATGTGTTCTTCCGATGATGCAAATATCAGCAGCTCCAGTTCCAGTGCCAATATCAGCTCGTTCCAGTACCAGTTCCAATTACCAGTACCAAGTTTTAGAAAAGAAAGGTTCCGAGTCGGATTGTACTGCCCCGAAACTACCGTACCGAAACACCGCACTTTTCGGTTTCTCGTGGCGTGCGCGACACTGCCGGCGCCACGTATTTACGACGCGTATGCACGTTTAACTGCGTACACTGTCTTTACGCGTGCTGTTCTGATTAATCAGCGCGCACCGATGGCTCTGATGCTGCACTGATGTCCCCGCGGATGCTGCTGCAGACTTCCGCGTTCCCCGTTCGTTGCGAACGTAGTGACTGCTTCCACAAAGCTGAATGATAGACGTGAGTCTTTAATCTGTTGTAACCAATTATTAACTACAAATGGCACAATCACCCGGTGTGAGTTCTAAGCACCACTGCAACCAATTTTGAACTACAATTGCAACAATTGGCGCAGGCACTCCGGCGTGAATTTACAATAACCGCTGCTACCAATTTTAGACAAGAAAAATGGCAGAATTGGTGCGGGCACACCGACGTGAGTTTACGATAACCGCTGCCACCAGTTTTAGAAAAGAAAGGTTCCGAGTCTGTGACGTACTAGAGTGAAAAACACAGACGACTGTTCTGATTGATATATACAATATATTTACAGAATTTTTACAATTAATGTACAATGATTATAATACAAAAATCCAGCCCCTTGGCAACCTTTCAATTCTCTTAGCCGCAAAACCCCGCGACCGTCCCCTAGGCCTCGCCCAGAACCACTGCTTCGGAAACAGCAAAAAGCAACGCGAGGTGCGAAGCTGTCGGACATAGAGTCCCGTAACTACACCAGTTACATGGCTTGTCGCCAAACCGATCTTCGACCTGAAGATCACGTGCAAGGATTGCACTGGAGATACCTCTCGTCTTTCGACACCCAGCGTATCCCGCGAGGCTCCTGTCGGCGCGGCCTTAAATATCCGCCGGCTCGCCCCCACCCTACAAGCAGCGGGCGTCATACGGCTCGCTGGCCAGCCTTTCCAGAGCTACAACCGACATCTCTTAAACTCGCATCACGAGCGTCCTTTTGAAGGAAATTCCAGCCGGGATTCCTAAGGGCTTTTCCAACCGGCGCGGGGTGGCGCCGCCACCCTCCACCCCCATCCGGCTTAACTCGGGTTTCCCCGAAGCGGCCCGACGCACCGGCGCCGGACCAGGCGACGCTACAGACCCTCCCATGCCGGGGGGTGAGAATTTTTTTTCGCAGCAAAATATGCCCAGGAAAAAAATTCTGCTAAGTTACCTGGTCGTGAGACCTCTACATCCTAATTTTTATATGAACATGAACATAATTATACCAAAATATCAAACCCTATTTAATCGAAATGTGTGAAATAAATCTCTGGGCTGTCCCCCCTCCCTTTTCACCTAAGCTATGTTGCCATTACATTTAAACCTTACTCCTATATACATACATAAGTATTCTTGACGCATCTTGAATTACATATGATCCTGAAATACAAACATTTACTTTACATTGAAATATTACATAATAATTCTTGACGCATCTTGAATTACATAAGATCCTGAAATACAAACATTTACTTTACATTGAAATATTACATAATTGTGGAATTCGTTATATACATCATGTGCCGTTCTTAACTGAATTTATTGACACATGTATGTATCTACATATAAAAATATCCAAAAAACAACAAAACAATTTTACCCTTGAATTTACAAAATTATTTACATAGAATTTCACCGACATTTATACATGTCATGAACGTGCGTGTTCCCTATTCTCGCCGGTGGATCAATTCACCTCATCAAACATGCGACTAAGTGCATCTGCATTAACATTTTCTGAGCCCTTTTTGTGCCTGATGCGTAAATCGAGGTGCTGGATTAAAAGAGACCAGCGTAATAATCTGGGGTTTTTGCCGGCCGTATTACGCAACCAGACCAACGGATTGTGGTCGGTTTCGACCTGAATTGTGGCCTGCCCGTCGAGATAAATTTTAAGTTTATCCAACCCCCAAATCAGCGCTAAACACTCTAGTTCTGTGGTGCCATAATTCATTTCGGCATCATTTAATTTACGGCTTAGAAAAACGACTGGTTGTTCTACTCCCTCGTCATTTACTTGGTAGAGAACCACTCCTAAACCTCTCCGAGAAGCATCTGCCTGAACTCGAAATTCCTTGTTATAATCAGGTGCATATACCGCTGTTTTTTCACTGAGAGCTTGTCGCAGCTCATTGTAAGATCTTTCACATGCCTCTGTCCAGACGATCTTACCCTGGCGTTCGCGCCCACGCAGTACATCGGTCAGCGCCGCCGCCTTCTCCGCAAACCCTGGTATCAAACGTCGATAGTATCCTACCAAACCGAGCAAAGAACGCACTTGTTTCTTTGACTCTGGTCTGGGAAAGTTCTGGATTGCTTGTATCTTGGCTTCGGCCGGTCGCAATTTCCCGTTACCGACTACGTATCCAAGATATTTTACGTTAGCCCGCGCGAACAAACACTTGCGCGGTTGCACTGTCAATTTGGCGGATTTTAATATTCGAAAGACCGTCTCTAGGTGTCGAATGTGTTCTTGCCAAGTGTTGCTGAAAACCGCGATGTCATCAAGGTATGGTACCGCGAATTCTTGGCATTTATTCAACAAGGTGCCCATAATACGACAACATTGATAGGGACCGTTCTTTATTCCGAAAGGTAATCTAAGCGGCCGGTACGTGCCGAAACTGGTCACGAACGCCGAATACCTTTGTGCCCTTTCCGTAAGACCGATCTGCCAAAAACATTTGCAAAGGTCCAGTACACTTATTATCTTAGCTGCAGCTACCTGTTCTATCCGTTCTTCGAGATTGGGTAACGGAAAGTATTCGGTCTTAATAATTTCGTTGAGGCGCCTATAATCGATACAGGGCCGTGGTTTCTTGCCCGGTGCTTCAACCAATATCATGGGAGACGTATAATCACTCTCCGCCTCCACAATGATATTGTCGCGAAGCATTCTATCGATTTCTTCCCGTAATATCTTAGCCTGCCTCGGCGATGTACGGTAGGGTACGCTTCGAACCACTTTGCTAGTATCAGTTAACTCGATATCCATAGTTGTGATATCTGTCAATCCGGGTTTCTCACTAAATATAGACCTGTACTTACAAATGACCGTTTTCAGAGCGTCGCGAAACTCCGGTTCGACCTCAGTCCCGCTCAGCATTTCTTCCGCGTCAAAGTCGCAACAATCCAATTTAAGCGCATAGCGATCTAGCGCGTCTTCGTCCCCTGCGTCTGTCACAGTCGTAGAACTAAGCACATTTAAGTACTCTGTCCGCTGGTGGTATCTTTTAAGCATATTAATGTGATAGACGCGGGGTTCCTTCCGCCCCGGCATCTGGACCACATAGTTATGCTCCGAAATTTTCTCGCGAATCTCGCCCGGCCCTATCCACTGAACCGCGAGCTTCCGCGTCCTGTTAGGTGCGAGAACCAACACCTTCGCGCCTGTCTCGAAAGTACGTGAGACCGCCTTCCGGTCATACCACACTTTACGTTTCTGCTGTTCTTCAGCCATTCTATTGTGAGCTAGGTCACGGGAGCGTTTCAAACGATTGATTAATTTGAATACATGCTCAACTACAGAATTTTCTTCACCTTCCGCAGTTCCCGCAAGCCTTTCATAAAGAAGTGTCATGGGGGTACGGAGATTCTTCCCGTACACCAATTCGGCAGGAGAGAAACCTAATGATTCGTGCACACTCGTGCGCAACGCGAACATAATAGCGGGAAGTTGGCATTCCCAATCCGTCCCTGCCTCCAAACACAGAACCTTCATAAGCCGGTTCATAGTTCGATGCATTCTTTCGACTGCGTTTGATTGAGGATGATACGGCGAACTTCTCACCAGTTTAATGCCAAACCGCTCGGCGAATTCCGCTGTCAAAGCACTCGTGAAGCAAGTGCCCTGGTCGGTTTGCAATTCGCGTGGAAATCCTATTCTACTGAATAATTCTAATAATGCCTCAATTACAGTGACCGAAGTTAGGTCCCGTATCGGAATAGCCTCGGGATACTTCGTGGCTAAACACATCGCCGTTAAAATAAACTTGTTTCCGGAGACCGATTCTGGAAATGGGCCACACGCGTCAACATTCACTTTCTCGAATGCCTCGCCCGTTATAGGAACAATTTTCAAAGGCGCGCGAAGTTTTTCGCCGCCGTTTCCTACTCGTTGGCAACTGTCGCAACTACGCACATAGTTTTCAATATCCTTATAGCAATTCGGCCAGAAGAAATATTTGGCCATGGCATCTTTGCTTTTTGTGACCCCCAAATGGCCGTGAGCAACTTCATGACAGAGTTTTAAGATCGTGCCACGATACACCCGCGGTATTACTAACATAGTGAACTGCTCTCCGCGCTTACTATGCCGGACACGAAACAATAGGCCGTTTTTCATAACATAATCGCGCCGATCCGTCTCGGGTCCTTCCGCACGCTCAATCAACGGCGCGAGCTCCTTGTCTTGTCTCTGAGCTGTAGCAAATTCGGTGGGGTCCAAACGAGCCAAAGCAATGCTACCGAAATCTAATTCAGATTCCTGATAGTTTGATTCTGAGTTGCCCGGGGCGTCGACCTCGCCCTGACCAACTCTATTGTCATCCTCGGTTTCCTCCGAAGCGGTTACCTGGAACGCGACCTGCTCTCGGTCGTTTCCCGTACTCTCGGCTTGCTCTGCCGCCTCTATTGTCTGCGGCGCGTCGCCCGGCGCTTCGTTTCCTGCATTGTCTGCACCCCGGGTCCCCTCTGCCCTTACGCGCTCAGCAACTGCTTGCGCCCTAGTCCGCACAGCGCAGATAGGCTGTGGTTCTAAGAAACCTTGTTTTATTTCCTTCAAAATCGTAGCAGAACGATTACTAAAAATGTAATAAGGCAAGTCGCAGTTCTTCGCGACTGCGGCCTCTGTAACAAGAGTACCGAATGGCCCTACAATCTCTACCTTGGCTACCGGTAGGTTTTTCGGCGCTTCGTCCCGGGGCTGCTGAACCCATACGGACTCGCCGGTATATTGTGTCGGCGTGACGTGCTTTGCGTTGATGACGTCGATCGTGGCCCCCGTGTCACGGAGACAGGTGACTGTTTCGCCGCAAATTTTGGCAAGAAATGTGTGTGGAGACAATAACTCTGGCGCACTAGCGTCGGCCACGTGACACATCTTCTCGCTAGGTTTATTGTTATTTTGAGGACAATATCTTTTTATGTGACCTGGTTTTTACATAAGTAACACGTCCGTTCTTGCGGCTTCTCGAACTCCGCGTTACTAGCTACCTTCGGCACTGCCGTTTTGGAAGTGGTCGGCGCGCTTTCCGTCGCCTTCGGCCATTTCCGTTCGCCTGCCTGCTCTTTATTGCCGAACCGCGAGAAATCCTTCTTATATCCACTAGCCCGGTTGTTTTCGTAGGTGTCCAGCCTTCGTGCCAAATCTTGGGACGCAGAAACCTCACCCCACACATCAATGAAATGGTCACGCATAACCGCCGGCACCTTTCGCTTCATCTGGTCCGTTACAACGAGATCTAGCAATTGCTCAAATGTTTCTATCTTTAAACCTGAGACCCATTTTTACAATAACTAGCTAATTCACGTGCATAGACGTTCCAAGTGGTCTTTGCACCTTTTACGTGACTACAAAACATCTGCCGGCACTTTTCTGCCGTGAACTTGTACATATCTAATAATTGTTCTTTAATTAGGTCATAATCTTGATCCGGGGAATCGGATCCTACTACGAGCCAGTTGTTCACCTCATTAGGAAGTAAACCCATTAAATGGCTTACCCATTCGACCGGCGCAATGCCAAGCTGGCGAGCATGCGCCTCGAAAACACTTAAAAACAACGTAATATCGTCGCCTTCGCCTTTGAATTTGTCCATGACTTGACTAATACGAATATTAGTTCGATTTCCCGTGTCGCTACTACCTATGGAAACACGCGTGGGAGCCTGATTCGTTAGTTTTAACTTTTCAAGTTCAAATTGCCGTTCGCGTTCTTCGCGTATTCTTTCCTGCTCTCTCTCTTCGCGTATTCTTTCCTGCTCTCTCTCTTCGCGTATTCTTTCCTGCTCTAACTCTCTCTCTTCGCGTAATCTTTCCTGCTCTCTCTCTTCGCGTAATCTTTCCTGCTCTCGTATTTCTGCAACCTGTTCTTTTTCTTGGTCAGCGAGTTGTTTCACGAATGATTCCTCGTACTGCTCGCTTTCCGTAATGATTGATTTAAGTTTAACAACGGTTTCGTTCCCTTCTAATGTTTCCCCCATCTCCATCGCGACCCTAACAAGCACCTCTTTCCTATAACCCGCTAAGAAAGCCATATTGCCTGAATTGATCCTCGGCCAGAACAAAAAACACACTTACGTTCAGTTGACCTCGGTGTCGCGTGAGCGCCTTCTGGATCCGGTTTGTGGCCTCCTTCCTTCCTCTCGTTCAGGTCGGTCCGTGATGTGTTCTTCCGGTGATGCAAATATCAGCAGCCCCAGTTCCAGTGCCAATATCAGCTCGTTCCAGTACCAGTTCCAATTACCAGTACCAAGTTTTAGAAAAGAAAGGTTCCGAGTCGGATTGTACCGCCCCGAAACTACCGTACCGAAACACCGCACTTTTCGGTTTCTCGTGGCGTGCGCGACACTGCCGGCGCCACGTATTTACGACGCGTATTCACGTTTAACTGCGTACACTGTCTTTACGCGTGCTGTTCTGATTAATCAGCGCGCACCGATGGCTCTGATGCCGCACTGATGTCCCCGCGGATGCTGCTGCAGACTTCCGCGTTCCCCGTTCGTTGCGAACGTAGTGACTGCTTCCCCAAAGCTGAGATGTGAGTCTTTAATCTGCTGTAACCAATTATTAACTGCAATTGGCACAACCACCCGGTGTGAGTTCTAAGCACCACTGCAACCAATTTTGAACTACAATTGCAACAATTGGCGCAGGCACTCCGGCGTGAATTTACAATAACCGCTGCTACCAATTTTAGACAAAAAAATGGCAGAATTGGTGCGGGCACCCCGACGTGAGTTAACAGTAACCGCTGCCACCAGTTTTAGAAAAGAAAAGTGGCAGAATTTGCTGCGAGCGCCCCGACGTGAGTTAACAGTAACCGCTGCCACCAGTTTTAGAAAACAAAAATGGCAGGAATTGGTGCGGGCACCCCGACGTGAGTTTTCGATAACCGCTGCCACCAGTTTTAGAAAACAAAAATGGCAGGAATTGGTGCGGGCACCCCGACGTGAGTTTTCGATAACCGCTGCCACCAGTTTTAGAAAAGAAAGTGGCAGAATTTGCTGCGAGCGCCCCGACGTGAGTTTTCGATAACCGCTGCCACCAGTTTTAGAAAACAAAAATGGCAGGAATTGGTGCGGGCACCCCGACGTGAGTTTTCGATAACCGCTGCCACCAGTTTTAGAAAAGAAAGGTTCCGAGTCTGTGACGTACTAGAGTGAAAAACACAGACGACTGTTCTGATTGAATAAATACAATATATTTACAGATTTTTACAATTAATGTACAATGATATGATACAAAAATCTAGCCCCTTGGCAACCTTTCAATTCTCTTAGCCGCGAAACCCCGCGACCGTCCCCTAGGCCTCGCCCAGAACCACTGCTTCGGAAGCAGCAACAAACAACGCGAAGTGCGAAGCTGTCGGACATAGAGTCCCGTAACTACACCAGTTACATGGCTTGTTGCCAAACCGATCTTCGACCTGAAGATCACGTGCAAGGATTGCACTGGAGATACCTCACGTCTTTCGACACCCAGCGTATCCCGCGAGGCTCCTGTCGGCGCGGCCTTAAATATCCGCCGGCTCGCCCCCACCCTACAAGCAGCGGGCGACACACGGCTCGCTGGCCAGCCTTTCCAGAGCTACAACCGACACCTCTTAGACTCGCATCCGCGCGCGTCCCTTTGAAGGAAATTCCAGCCGGGATTCCTGAGGGCTTTTCCAACCGGCGCGGCGTGGCGCCGCCCCCCTCCACCCACATCCGGCTTAACGCGGGTTTCCCCGAAGCGGCCCGACGCACCGGCGCCGGACCA